>JAZGTJ010008881.1:0-20286 GCA_036877575.1 Botia almorhae | reverse complement strand
GTAAAGGGTTAGAGGGAAATGCAGATGAAAGGAGGGTGCGAACAGAGAGGAAGGTGTTACTTCACTTTCTAGCTCTCACAGCAGTACCTCAGATGTAGATGCCTGACTCCTGGCAAACCCTGACAGAGATGTTACCATGGCACCGTTCCCAAGATGAACATCAGCACAGACAGACACACATAGACGTGTACGCTTGTTTGCCTTTACAAATACAACACAGCTGCTTGCAACAATCATGTCAATGTTTTGGATGTAAAATTAGGAATTATATATAGTATGTTTGGCCTTTGTAATGCAGCCTGGAGTGACAAAGAAGCATCATGGAATTAAGATGGTTTAGTAAACATGGTACCATGGTAATACTATGGGTTTTGGACATATACCACAGTAATGACACAGTATATGTTGAAATATCTTGTAATAAGAGATTAAGTTGTTGTTTATGCTTTGAACTCACAGAGACATTTACTACACTGATTTCATTTATGGATATCTATCTCTGACTATCTGATGTCATCACTGCACCACGCCACAATATCTTATTGTATATGTGCCATCAAAACACACCAGATCTACATAAAGATTCAGCAAAAACAAGGTTTTATTTTAATGCTGATGGTTTAGAGTTGCATAACATAGCAGTTGTCTGTCTGAGAGCCATCGTGGTCTACCGCAATATTGTAACTGTGCTTTCCTACTTTTGATCTTTTAGTCCTATTTTAACTTCAGAAAACATGAACTTGGACAGGCAGTCCAACCGCAAGTGTAGTCAGAATGACCTGTTTACTAATTGAGCTAAAATGCATTAGCAGTTTCGGTCATGCAGGGAGAACAATTATTAATCACCAGGAACAAAAGCTTCTCCAGCCAATGAGATTTTACCAGAGCCCAGCAGGAGTGAACAGGCTAATTAGCTTGCTGGCTAAACACTATTTATCAGAGCTTGATGACACTAGCACAGATGCTAATGAACAAACTACAGCTATAAACACACCACAGGGACTAATCTTTAATGCGGAACCGAGGTTAGCCATTATTCACAGATCTTAAGTCTGGGTCATACAAGTGCAATGACTCCAAGTGGGGTAAAACTGTTCACAAAATTCCATTGCTGTTACGGCATTCCTTGAGCAACACAGCTATCGAAAATCTAAGTCAATTTATTTAAGATGATGTGGTCTGAAACTGTGACTCAAAGGAGAGATCGTTAAACATTACCCACTGAGATTACTCACATACTCACTGTCATTTTGGCATCAGCTAAAGGAAAACTAGAGGAAGATATAATGATATAACTGCAATAGCATGGTCAACAGTCCTGGCCATTCCCAAGCGTGGCAAAATGATGTGCAGAGAAACACATCCAGATACAATAACCATAATAACAAGAAAAACAGAAGCCCAACAGAGAGAGGGACCTCTGCCTCCTACTCCCTTGCTCTGTTAAAGGGATTTAAAAACAAAAGGGGTGGACCCCTATAAATATCTGATAGAATGATATGTGGCTTTGTATATGTGACCTTTGTATGGTTTTCATAACATAATATTTGTGCCAGTCTTATTTCAAGAAACAACAGAGTAGGTGTAAAAAAAACCATGTCACCAATCAGTCATCACCAATGACACAATGGCTAAGTTTACTGCATGCTGTGCAGTGCAGTATACTTTTTTAAATAGTATGTGAAACAGTATGCAGTGTGCAACCATAATTGTTTTACACAGTTATATGTTTTAAACATCAATCAAAATAATGAATCACATAATGAATCAAGGAAGAAATTCTAGCTGATATTGCGACTCATTCAGCAAGCAGGAAATGGAAAGATAAGTTGAACACATTGCCTTGTGGGATACTGTAAATTGTATACTGCTGATTTTGGTAAATCCAGCAGGTAATTCAGGTAATCCATGCTTTTAAAAATATGTAAATATGAAACAATGCATCAAGTATGCATATATATCCATGTCTCTCCTAAATAAACAAAATATGTATTCACAGTAACTCACCCTGTCTTTGTCATCAGCTACATCACAAAGCACATCATCCAGGTCCAAAATGCCGCCATCTCCATGTTCCAACCGATGAACCTGTATCCAGTAGCCTGGATCCTAAGAAACAGACAGAGAGAGTTACAGTGAGGCCTTTTTTTAAATTTTGAAATACACAATGTCCTCCCAAACCATCTCAAACTATTCAGAAATTGTTATCAGCAAAGGGAAACAAACTATAAAGGCACGGAAAGAATCTGACGTCATTCCATGGAAAAGAGTTTGAGATAATATAACCAAAGAGAACAGGAGAAGGAGAGAGAAGGACAAAGAAGAGGAGAGAAGATATATTTGATAATCAACATTCCTTATCTGCAGTCTATATTTAGAACAGGCCTGTGATGCCCAAGATGCTGTCCAGTTAGGCCTCTAATTAGGTTTTGAAACAGCGCTAGTATGAGAAAGGTTGAGATGGTATGAAATGCTAAACGCCGGGCTTACTGTACATATACATGAATTTTATTGGTGATAACAAATAAAACTTTTTAAAAAGGAGCTATCAGGGTGAAATGTATCTGGAACATACTTTTTGAAAATCTTTTTGAAACAACTATCCACACCAATAGCCAATAAATCTAGTATTTTCATAGGCTTGTCCATGTGTCCTGGGTTAACTCAGATCATCTGAACCACTATAATCTCATAATTTGGCACAGCTGGACAATCCCATAGTCAGCTTGGCATCCACAGACCCTGGAAGGGCTTCAAAGTAAACTGATGATGAAGATGAAAATGGGGAAAATTGGGGTCATACCCCAAAGGAATGCTCATCTTTGCTAGCTTTGTTAGCTTCATGTATCTTCTAAGCCTACTCCTCATTTTACATTGTTTTTTTAAGCATAAACAAAAAAAAACTGCAATTTGGCACATTAGTCATTTACAAAGGAGCTGTTAAAACTGTTAAAAACATTGTTTTATTATTTTCCCTGTATTATTTTCCATCTTTCATCTTTTCCCTTTGCTCCCAGTTTGTATTTACTAATTGTATTATTGTAAGACTTTGTATTATATAAAGATCTTTTGGTCTTCGAAAGATGTTTAATAATAATAATAATAATAATAATAATAATAATAATAATTATTATTATTATTATTATTATTATTATGTGCACACATACACAAATATTAAATAAATCCAACAGAATTTAATCAAATTATGAATGTGAATGTTCAAGAGAAATGTCAACAAGTTCCAAATCTTAAAAGAGATAATCTGGAAGACATTTTCTGGCCAAAAACCCAGAACAAGACTCAGCAAATATTTGAACAAATTCAGTGATGAGATGACACGCACTGCTGGCCAACATCCTCCTACATTCACTGAGGTCGTTAAAACCCAGCGACGTGCAGATTTAAGATCAACGGGCCCGAAAATCACCAAAAGAAATGAGAGGGAAAGATTTGTTCTCATTTGTGGTAAGACGTCTGTGCCTTAATTATTTATGAAGAAGGGCCTGTAGAGACAGCGTGTGTGATTTAAGAATGGAACTTTGGGCAAATCGTGGGGAAGAAAAAAGGGCTCATAAGGATGGGTTATATAAAGGATAAATTAATAAGGAGAGACAGATAGAGGTTTGACCTGTTTAAAATAAAATTAAATCAAGTTATAAATATATATTTTGAACCCTGCAAGTATAACAGCGCTTAAACTTCCTCTGGAAAGACCAAGATGATCTGTTTGTGATGATCTCTGTCTGTGTTTCATTGCTGAAAGTATTCACACTGTTTTAAACCAACTGAAGTAAATGACAAGATTGTAGTTATTCTCAGCGAAAACCATTCAATCATTCAGAGCATCATTGCCAACTAAAAGCGACAAACCTTAATGCACTACTTTTTGAAACAGTAACAATCTAATGTAATTAGCTGCCTTTATTAGGAATAACAATATAATGCACCATTTCTACAAGTATCTTTCCCCAAGACTAACTTGCACAGATAAAACAAATGTTCTTTGTCCACTGTAACACCCCAGAACATCTATTAACAGTCCCTCGCGTGTCCTAAGAGGAGGTCACATCGAGGACTTGATGATGGATGGAGATAACATTCCAGAATGGCGCGAGATCAATGCAGACAGCGGCGTCATCATCAACACATCATTTATTTCTTTATGAAGTAACACAACCAGGTCTGAATCACAACACCAAGCTAATTCGGTATCCTGCCTTAAACTAAACACAAGGTGCAGTCTAAACTTCATCCATCTCGATCCAGGGGGAGGAAAGGGTGCACTGTGAAAAATAATATATATAATATAAAATATATATAATGAAGTATTCTCCAGTAGAAATCCTTACAACATGTAAAGTTCATCGCTCCCTTCCAGCTTTGGTTTGAGCACTGTGGGTCTAAAGACATTTATACAGTATTTACAGATATGCAATTGGAAAAAACTTATCCAAAGCAATTTACAGCACATTCAGTGTTTACATTTTATCAGTAGTTGCAATCTTTGCGAATTGCGAATTCTACCAGTTGAGCTACAGAAACACTGTTTAAAATGCTGCATTTAATAGACCTGTTCAATGAGGATTTAATGTAATCAAGGTGATAGCACTGCAATGTTAACCTATAAAGCTGTTCTGAAAGAGCTTTTTGTATATAGTGCATTGTCAAAAGCATTGTATACATTTAAATAACTTAAAAAAACTTACAGTAAAAAGATATGCCAGAGCAGTAGGACAAAATGTATTTATATATTTAATATATATATTTAGATATAGACTCTTAAGAAAGTCAATATAGTATCTTGTGCAGTTTTGCTTCTCAAAATATCTTGTTTGTTTTTAAAAACATATTTTTCTGGAAAACAAGTACAAAATTACTTAAGTACAACACTGTATTCACAGCCAGCTGCAGTCCTTGTTTATATATTGTTCTTATGAATGTTGTCTCCTTGTTTCCCAGAGGTATCTGGATGAGATCTAAGCAATTGTACAAACTTACCAGACCACATATCACCTTTACACACAAACAGTCACTCCATTGTTGAACCCACAACCTTTACCAGAGAACGCAAAGGAAGTAAATGATACAATACAGACAAAGTCTCAAAGAAGACTAATTTGAGTTAACAAAGTAGGTGATCTTTACAAATCCTTCCAAATCTAACCACAGACCTTTCTTTACTGATATCAGAGAGGTTGGGGCAACATGTCATGACACTTTCTATAAAGCACCTACAGTATGAAAGAGCTATTGTGAGCAACCACCTGAGGCAAGAGCCAGGAGAGAAAGTTGCTTTATCTGGAAACAGTGTACATGTACCCTGCTTGTGTAAATAATGTCTTTTATTTCATATAGTCTTTTAAAGCTGCATGATTGATCGGCATGGGAAAGGTACTATAATAGACAGAATGGTGTCCAAACGTCTACAAACACATGTTGGAAACAAGCAGGATTTGGAATAGAATAAAAATTCCCTCCTTTCCTTTAACGAGCACAAGATACATTGTAAAAATATTTTACATTGATCTGAAATAACATGGATCATCAGGTTTATTGTGAAGTCTAGGCCAACTCAAGTACATGAGACACACCAAACACAAAAAAAATTGTGTTAAGAAATTTGTGTTAAGTTTGTTTGTATAGTGCTTTTTCTACCACACATCAATTTCAAACAGCTTTACAGATAGTACAGTACATGTCTACACATAATATTATGTCTACATTGTCTTAATGCTTTAGTTTAGGAACCGGGTGATATGGCCATCAGTGTTACATCTAAATTACTTTCTGTGAGGTAATACATTTTTAACTGTTCAAACAAATTGTTATGCTTTAAATACAAGTTGTTACAATTCAATTGCAAATAAATTACTGTTGTGAGTGGTCTCAATACTTAAGAACCCACTTATTATGTAGGGTAAAAATACAACAATTTTTGGGATGAGACCTTATTTGTGAAACCCATTCTCTTACTCATCTTTGAACTTATGAGTCACCTTGCATCACTTCCTCTAGTGGAGATTACATCACTGCTGACTTTATCTCTGTCACTAGCAATAAACCACAAGACAAAAGTAAACTAGTTGAGTACACAGAGACACTTGTTCCTGTTGTACAAGAATGATAACCACTTATCTGTATCTTTCCAACAAATGATTTAAGTTAGGACATCCTTGGGAACTAATAACCACACAGACACACACAATTTGGGAATGTCATTAATTTAGTTTAGAGTAATACAGAACATGTACAGCTTGTTTTAAAATGTTATACGCCTTGATCAATCTTTCAAAGAAACAGTTTTTAATTTTGTTTTGTTTAATTGTAAGATGGTGAGACATCAAAGGAGTTTCTGTAATTTGTCGCTTTTTTCCTTGTGATTAAAGTAGCATGATTTTTAACAGGAACATTACAATATATATAGTAGTTGAAATATATAGTAGAATACTAGAATTAGTTCATTATTATTAGGTAATTTATTAATTATCCATTAAATTAGGTAATTTAAATAATTGTTTAGAATTTCTGATATAATCTGTACTTATTTGTATTTGGTTAGAAATATAAGGGTGTTTCCAGTTTCTATACTTTCTCTCTAGGGCCTGGAACATTACCCCATGTCACTTTAAGAATCAAACAATTAATTCATAATTGATATTCATTCATCAATATTCATTTATATATTAGGATGTTTGTAGAGGTTTCATGAAGTTTGGTTTGTGCTTTCTAATTGTTTTACCTTATTTGTGCTAAAAATATATTTATTGTAAATACAGGATGCTTCTGCAGAATGCTAACTTTAGATCACTTTTTCATATTTCAAACAGTATTGTATACTGTTTTACAGTTAATAAAAACTACCTTCCCCCCTAATCTGCCATTTAAAGAAAATTGCAGTTGGGAAACCACGACAATTATACATTTGATAATATGTTGCCTACTGTACCTTTAAGCCTATTACTGAAAACTCTCTGCCAAAATGACACATAAACTTCCAAACTCTATATAATCAGGAACTTCAAAAAGTGTTAATGGGCATATATTTCCAAAGGCCTAGAGCTGATTAATAGCTGATAAAAGCTGTGCTTGTAAAGGCATGTCTAGGAGTTCATGTATACACCAGCATTATAAAAACACAATACTGGAACTCAAAAAACATCAGGTTTCACAGGGCGAATGACACCTAAACGCAGCAAAATAGATGTGGTTTTAAGGGACACAATTGACTACGCTGTGAATGAAGTCCCTGTGGCACATGTACCATGCTGAGACACGCCTGCTGCCTTTGAAAAACCAGACGCAAATACGTCACTAAACGGAACTGTGATTACTTGTTATAAGGACTAAATAGAGAGATTTAGAGATTAGGATAATGCTACCCCTTTTAAAAACGGTTATAAACTCATTGTTCAATTCAAATGCAGTATGATTTCATCTGTGTAGAATATGAACCTCAAAAACAAGCATCAATTATCAAGAAACTTGATAAGTAAAGAAAGGATCAGTTAGGCAATGTATAACCTTGAATTTCAGTGAATGATGCATGTTATTCTATACTACAATAATCTGCTCTTTTGCAATCTAGATCTCTAACAAAATACCTGATTGCACATCTCAGGACATTTGTAAACAGCTTTATGTGAGTGACAATCTTATTATGAACACAATCCCTTTAGTTTTCATTACATTTGTTTTGATACTTTTATTTGTCAAGTATATCACATAAAAGGCCTCTGTATTTAATAATATAATAATAGCAACTTCAAAATAGCCAATATTTGTCAAGAATCTGTAAAATTTGCCCTGTGATGATTTTTAATCACTATTGATAGAGTTCCTGTATATGCTGGATTCTAATTGGCTGCATTTTCTTCATTATTTGGTTCAAGTCATCCATTAAAATGTCTACTAAACTACTTTCACACATTTTATGCTTTTTAAGCATAAAAGCATAAGTCAATTGTAAACCTAATCCCAACAAGGCAGTGAGAAAACAGCCAAGGTGTTGCAAGATTCTCCAATTCTGATTCCTGCTGTTAGTCAACCAACATTTGACTGATTTACTGCTACACCAGAATACTTGCACATTCACTCTATCCATTGAATTCATTCAAATCAGATGCACCACATTACTATAAAGCCCTTATAAACAAAGGTCTTAGTTAGTGACCCTACGAAATTGGGCTTTACTTGAGGGAGAGTGCATGAAGTACACAGGAAGAGATGGAGTTGAAAGTTATAGTTAAAAGTTATCAGAACAGAATAAGCCTTGGGTCTTAGCCACAGTCCACAAAGTGTTTGGCAAAGGCTCTTGTGCAGAAGCCAACATCATGCTAGCTGTACTGGCACAAATGTTAGAGGCACAGGAAAGCAGATCCCACCATCCTGGGCCACTACAAATACCAGCATGACATTTCTGCTATGACATAGACACAATATTACAAGTTAATCTCTGGGTTAATAAGTGATATACAGGTAAAATGGTGTCCATGTAGTTTTAGGCAATAATAATTTATTAACCTATTAATTTTAATTAACTTTAAGATCCTCTCAATCCTGCTAACAAGAGCAGCTTTCACTGACATCTCCATGCTGGTTAGTGATGGCTTGTGCTAGCTGGTAAACTGGTATGGCCATGCTGTGCACCAACAAAAATGCTGGTCAACCTGAATTTTTTTCTGATGAGGCTGAATGACAATGGCACAGGTTGCTGGTTAAAAAAACAAGATTAAGGGGTCAAGATTTAGCTTGTTAGCATGAACCGGTTAGCACCTGTTGCAAGAAGGATATGTTAACTAAGAACTCTAAAAAGCATAAAACTATTTAATGTAATTATTTATGTAAATATTTCTTTACATAATTAATTTTGTCTCTTGTAAAGGATTTGGGACTGTGTGCATTCAATCACCATTGTCATGATGTCATTTTCCTGTGACTTCACTTCCACGTAGCATCTTCAGGTACTTTAGGTACATCTTTAGGCAAGCAAACTAGCATTAACGGCTGTGAACAGATCTTCTGAACTTGAGAGTCCCCTCAATATGCCTGCTACAGTATGTGAGCAGGATGCTGGGGTAATTACCAGAGCAATGAGCATTTAAAATCATATAAGGGTCCAATTAAACAAGCATATAATGATACATAATTAAAGTAATTAAGGCATTAGAGATGAGATCTCTGGTCTGGTATCTTTCTCTGGTCTGTTCGGTTTGGGGTGGAGAAAAACGGTGCATATGGAGCGTTCATAATCGAGGGTGCAGGAAAGAGATAAAAAGATGTGAGAGAGAGGGAGAGAGCTACAAAGAAAACAGCACAGCTGTGAGGGTCAATAAATCACCCCTGCAATCACCCACAGCGCCATACACAATGCATTCTTCAAGTGACTACAGCATTATGCTGCACACATACAGTTTCTTTAGCTGGTGGAGTAATGTGCTAGCAACATCAAAGTCATGGGTTTAAATGCAGTAAAAGTCCTTTTGGATAAAAGTGTCTTTGTATATCTGCATTTTATGCTACTGTGATCACATATGTTTTAGCAACTTTGAAACCAAAGAAAAAGGACATTTGATATTTGGCACCACAAAACACAAACAGTCCCATGCAAAATGCTTATGATGAAGAAACTATCCACTAGCAACTGTAGAAATTATGGTGTCAAAGACAGCAAGCATGTTTGTCACTGGTAATCTACAGTATAATTATAAATATTTACAATATATTTAAATATAAGCAATGTATATATAAGATAATGTCTACATGATACAATATACACTAGGCTATCTAGTGTGTACATTTAAGAAGAGTAGTGTTGTCCCAAAATTAACTAAAAGTTTCTTCATATCTGATCAACAGTAAAAGCTCATATCAACATCTTAATAACTTTGCAGGAGCGATCAGTCAAGTAACTTAATAAATTGGTTTGTATGTTTGTTTAGCTGTGTCTACTAGTATTAACTTTGCTACGTCTGTACAGTAGGCACTCTGACAGATTTCCTTCCAGCATGATTGGGCCATTAGCACAGAGACCTATGTTTCCCAGCAGTTCCCAGCAGGGAACGTCTTTCTCTGAGTGTATTGTAACCCCACGATGGCTAAGACAGGTAAGCTAACACAACAGACTGAAGCAAGTGAGCATGGCTGGGGAAAAGTGCACATTCCCTCACAGCTCACAGATCCCCAATCAGGACGTAGGAGGGAAGTCTAAGCATCATGTTGCAAAGCGGTTATTCCACAGATGATGAGTGATCTGTTCAACCTTATTAACCCTGTTATTAACACAGGCCTAAGAAGGCACACTCCATACAGAGCTATGCAGAGGCATATATGTAATAGCATAAGTATCCATGTATTAATAATATGTAGATTTTATAATATGCTAAACATAGCTTATTTTGTATCTAAACAGATCGCTCGTTTTAAATGGGTCATCCTTTAGAAAATGAAATAAACACTTTTTAAAGTCTCAGTGGTTAATGATCATGACTTTTCTATTTTATTAAGACATGTGTCATGTGTCTCATATTTCATATAAAGCTTGGTTTTGGTTGTTTCCTTGGTAACCACATAACTTTTTTACAGGGCAAAATTGTTGGTCATTGTGAAAAGGCCCTAAAAACCCATACAACTTTCCAAAACACTTTTATTGTTCCCCTTTATAAACATTAAAAACAAGAATAAAAAGAAGCACCCTTATACCACTATGTTTACCTATCAAACACGGTATAAGAGGCTAAATACTAAAATTATTACAAACAAATCATTAATCTTGGCTGTGAGTCCTCTAAAAATGCTAGCTACTCGAAATGGCAGTCTCCCAACCAAACTTCAGACTAAACATCAGTTTTGCAAATTCAACGTCAGGAGTTCAGCAAGAGTTTCAAGATTTGGCATGTTCTCGCAAAACAGGTTGAGCACCATGAAACCACTTTAGCACGCAGCAGTCAGCACAATCCCCCAGCACATTTGTTTATTACTTCATAACCACAAGTTACACATACCAGATGGCGGCTCAGATGATGCCAAGTGAAATATAAGGTTGATAGTCAGTATCAAAAAATGGACACAAGAGGAAGAGGACATATGGCACCATGCAAACTGCGGCACTGACAGGGTAAAGGAATAAACCATAAGCTGTTATAACGTTATCTCAAAGAAATTATTCAAAGGGTTTTTTTAAGTGCTGAAAGAAGACATTAAACAGCCACTCAAATTAGAAAGTAAAAGCACTTTGTGGCTTATTACCACTACATTTACAGTAAACTGTGACCACATATAAGGCCTTAATTATGACAGATGTGTTACTGTATTCCTTCTATATCTCTGTTTATGTCAAACACTTTTACCTGTATACACACTCACAAGTTTTTCTCCTCATGTCTCACTACCCTGTTCTCCCACTTTCACAATGACATCATTTATGTATTTAACAAATATGACTCTTGACCGGGAATAGTGGTTTTAGCTTGGCTTGGCTTGTTTTCAGTCAAGCAAGCTTTTACATATAGTACATAACACATTTTAACAGAAATTGATTTTCAGAAATAACATATATAACATAACATAACATAACTTTTTGAGGCAAGCCTACATTCACAAGATTGTCCGGGATATGTCACAGAAATCAGAAAACAGTATGATTTCAAAATTGTACCCAAACAAATCATGTTTGATTGTGAAATTGCCACTGAAGTGCTACATTACCCATGATTCTTATGGTTGATCCACCAGAGAGGATTAACACAAAATCTATTAACACTAAAACAGGAACTGTAGCAAACTAAGTTATGGTGAATTTTTGCAGGCTGGGTTATTAGCACCTGTAGTCTTTGAAACGTGTAAAATGTATTTGCTCATATTGGAAACTAAGGAAGAATTTCCATAAATGGATTTACTCACTTGTGCTTGTGTCCGATTAAAACTGTTGCCCTGTTTCATAAACTAATGATTTAATTATGATTCTAGTCTTTCATATTTTTTACTAACCTTTTCGAGAGCACATACCAAGTATAACAGTGGGCATACAAAGCTCTATATCTGTTTTCCATCTCTGTTCTATGTTTTCATTGTGTAGCCATGACCTTTAAATCCATCACAACTAATGGTGCCAGCGTTTCCTTTTAAAGACTATTGATAGACAGTTAAATTTGTGTCCTTGGACTACACAGATAAGAAAGCAAATGTCTCTTGGGTATGTGAATAAACAATATGGAACTCAATACAGCATTGAGAATTCTGGCTATGTTGTTGCTGTAGCTGTAGCTCAACTGAAGCATGGTGCTAGCTAAACCAAGGTCATGAATTTGTTTTAAACACAAAGTGAATTATGTTGCATTTAAAGTGTGAAGGTGTGTGAGTGAAAGTTTGTGAATGAAAGTGTATTTTATGCAGGTGAACTGAAATGCATTGAAGGCTAAATTGATTTGACAACGGTGTCCTCTGAGGCCAGATTAAGTGCTGAGAGAAATCAGGTTGTTAAAACAAAGTGGATGTCAACCACACACACACACACACACATTCACAAAACACACATGCACACACACACAGATACATTCATCAACTAAAGGTGTCTGCCAAACAAATCTGGGCATGGCTCCAGCATTCACAAGTCTGAGCACATGCGTGAAGCAGACAAGAGAGGATTAGAATCAAATGAGAAAAACAAGACCTGTAAAAGATTGGTTTAAAAACACTGATTTGATTAAGAAACAAACACTATGATTTATGAAATGTAAGAGAAATAAATGTAAGGGCAGGCACATTGCATTGTGGGATTTAATGTGCTTGAATGTAACATCCTAGCACATAGTGTCGTACGGTAATGTAACGGTAATGTACTACAACAGTAATGTAATACAGAAAATGTTCACATTGTGCACAGTATACTGTACACACAGCATAGTGCAAAAACAATGCAATAACAGTATGCTACTATTTCAAACATTGCTTTTATGAGAGGTGTGTGACCACTAAAGTAGACAAACCAAGCTGTAGCAATATAAACCTAAACTTGTTTAACCAGTATTGCAATGTGTGGGAAGAAAATCTCCATTTGTCAAAGACAGCAAGAATCAGACTGTGTCTGTGTGTGTCTGCAGAGACAATAAAAGGTAATAAAAGACCATTTTCCCATAAGAACTCGTAAAACATCACTGCAGTGCATACATCAGGAAATGTGTACTAAAATAAAGGAAACGCACCCTGTGAAGTCACTGCAAAAGAGCCGTCTGGCTCAGATAAGAAGGTCGATATGAAAAATACTCAGTGAAAGTAGGAAATGAAAGCAACATTAATTTAATTGCTTGTGAGGTCACAAATTGAAACAGATTCTGAAGAGCAAACAAGACATTGCATTACAATGCAGGTGGTATGGCATATGGTATGACATATGGGGTATGACATTTTCAGAGGAATGTAATGAACAGTTATGCATTTGACAAAAACTTTTATCCAAAATTATGTGTATATACTGTGCATTTTTACATTTATCTCAATGTCCAAACACCGCCAAAGACCCACTGTCTTTGAAATGCAAACTTTAAACTTGCATTCTTAAAAACTGAGGGATTAGTGCAAATCATTTTATGAGCTAATCAACAGTTACGATTTTGTTATTAGAGGTTAATTTCTTGTTTAGTGTGGTCTAATTAAGCAACAGTTGGTGTTTAATAAAATGTTTCACAATATGTGAAAACATGAGAACTGAACTGTTATTCAATGCAAACAAATACACTTTTTTCTAAGAACCAAGCAATGGCTTTTTATTATGAAGGTCAATTGCTATGAAGCCTCTATTTCCTCAGACAGATCTTAATCACACTGTGCACATCACATAATTTTAGCAAGACTTGCTAATTTTTTCACACACCACCCCAGTGCTTTGACTGGCACATGTTCCCACCTGTCAGAGCTGCTGTCTGTCTCCATAAAGTGCACAAATGAAATGCCACATCTGTGCTGGAACCCAGTATCAAACCCATTGAACCATATCCTGACATTACACTTGACAGGAAAGCGCTCATCTAGAATTTCCTGAAGTTGAGTTTCTGTGCCAACCTCCACCATTTGACAGGCCAATTCCCATGAAACATGTAACAGAAGTGATCTGCCACTTCTGAAAATCAGTACCACGATTTTGGACATGCACTCTGCCATAACTAAAGTCTGTCATTGGAGCGTTCAAGTTCCCCACGAGATCTCCAGATTAGACAAGCCTGAACGAACATTTGGAATATCAGGTGTCTTTTTTAATGTTTAATGTCAGAATGACAAAATGTGTTTTGACAATGTAACTACATAGCAGATCGTCTCAACAGTCAATTAAGTCAACATGACCACAGCTAAAATCAGAGACTAACAAATTAGTTTGGTGAAAAGAATACCCCAACAAATTAACTGTCAATATTTACTCATCCTTATGTCATTGTAGCCTGACTTTCTTTGTTCAATAAGACTGAAGCTGAAAAATATGGCAGGTGCCGTTTTCCCTACAACAATCTTGAAAAAGGAATGAACTTATCAAACACCAATAATGGCAAAACAACATAAAATTGCCCTACACAGCCTACACAGTGTGATCAACACATGCCCCCGCCAACTGCTACCATGGCACAGAAATGGTAATACCATGACACTGAATAATTATCATATTCATATACCATAGCATGCTACACGATATATGCTATATGTAACGTTCTGAATAATGTGATATAATACTGAACCTAAAACTTTGACTATGCTGCAATGTCGGAATATGGCAAAGGCACACAATTTCAAAATATCATGGTACTTTCTGCTAATAGCTATCATAATAATAAGTGTTCTGTGACAGTGTGATTGTAAAGCATATAAAACGGTTTGCGTGCTCTCAAGATGAAAGCAAAGAGCCTCAAATGTTTTATGTTCATCTGTAATTACAAACATTTGGGTAATCCCACAATTTACAACACACCCTGACACATTTCCTGGACCGTGACACAGTGCCAACAAACTCAAACACATTTACTTTACTCAAACACAAGTGGGGACATACGTCTTTCCTGGGAACAAAAAAACACACACATAAAAGAGTAGGCAAGAGTGAGGTTGTATTTTGGCTAATATTAAAGTATTAACACCAGCAGTCGGTTATGAATCACTGTTTTCACGAAAAACATTCCCATTTTTTTCAGAGAAGGGAAAGCCACACTTTGCGGAAAAATGTGAACTGTGGAAATGTAATATGAGAACTTCTTTACTTTCCTGTTCTTGCTGAACAATTCATAAACATTATTCTAAAGAATAACATTGTTGACATCCTCTGTAAAAATTTTAATGTGTTAAATTAACACCCTTATTGTTTATTTTTTAAATATCACCTTATAATAAAACATTGTTCACGTAGTTGGCAATGGGTGCACAGAACCCACTGAGTACACTAAAACTACAGACCTTATAGTACAACATGCTACATGAAAACTTCATTTACTACAATACAATACAATATATCAAGGTATCATCATCGGTTATCATCACTATACTTTTTAACAGTGTAATATCTGCCCAAAATCACAAAGCACCTTCGCTTTAGCAAGGCCTTTTAGATTCCAGGGAAAATCACATGTTGAAAGCAATTCAAAAGCTCAACAGAAAAGCAAAGGGCGATAGTGGTATTCTGGCAGGGGTTTTGCTTTTGCTGTGACCGTAGCCATTGATGTCAACAGGCTAACAGATGAGTTACCCAATCCATCACAGTCCAAGACCACCAGCAAATGATGGGCCCATTAATGCACGCAAAGGAGAGAGAGAGAATCAAGCAAAACGTTAAAGAACGTAAGAACAAGCATAAGAAGTACTGCCAATCCTGTGAGTCAGAGGATGGTACAGCCACAGTGTATCATTCCACAGCCAGTGCAGCTGACGGGCAGCGTGCCAGAGTCAGAGCAGCCTCAACTACACAAAGCAGTCTGTGGCTCGTCCAGACCTCCCCACACCGGCTGGCAGAGCATGAGGGACACATACGCTATTACTGATGCAGGCTGGCATGCTAGTGTATGTGTGTGTGTGTGTGTGTGTGTCATGTTGGGTGCTGTTATTAAGACAAGTTTAAAAGAAAAAAACTCAAACTATGTACAAACAACCATGATTTTTTTTTAAAGGAACCTTCATTTATGGCAAGGAGTGTTAAGAATATTCTTTAAAATTCACCTTTTGTTTAACCTGGAAACATGCCTATAAACATTACTATATTACAAGCTATTATATATTAATTATTATCTGCAACTACAGGTTGCAGCTAATCCCAAAACTTTGACAGTACACGCACCATAATACTCTTTGAAGTAACTCTATATATGAAAATACTGTACTACACGAATATGCTTGAATATCATTTTGTAATCAAAATATTATTATGAATTAATGCCATCAGTGTACCATGGTACTGTCACAGATCATTTGTCAACTGTACTGTAATTTCCACCAACTGAATCAGACTTGCATTAGACAGGTTTTTAAGGTACTGTTTTATAATGTCAAGTAGTGTTAGTTCAGCTGTCTAATGCTACATTAAAGGTCCTGAATGTAAGGTTGGGTTAGTGTGTCAAACAAACAGGAAATTCTTCATGTTTAAGTTCACAGGGGTGTTCTTAACTTTAATATTCAGCTCAGGTGTAACTGAAGAATACCAGCAGTGAAAAACACACTTAAATATGCCTGTCATTTCAGATCTCAAAACTGGTTTACACACGTTTACTCATCTATCTAAATAGGGACATTTTATTATTATAAACAATATAACTAACTATGTCACACTCTATCCCTAACAGTAAAAAGATATTTACAATTTTTAAAAAAACTATTTACTACATTTTATAGCATTTTTACAAATAAGGACATCCCCAAAAGTAGGGCTGGGCGATAAATCTATTTTATCGATTAACTAGAATGTGTAGTTTACATCGATTTGCTTGAATGAATATCGGTTTTGTCTTTAACGTAATATGCAGACGCTCCCCTCTGAGCTCCCGTAGAATGGGCTCAGCCCTCCCCCCCTCGCGTTTGCCATATTAAAGATACAGCGAGCAGGGAAGAACTCATTCCAAAAAAGGCACAGTATCATCCGTAATCTGGCAATGGTTCGGTTTTGCGGCATCAGACGAACAACAAACAACACCCCGCTGCAAAGTGTGTTTGAAGTCTGTTGTTAGCAAAGGTAGCAGTACGACCAATTTACTGCAGCACCTCAAACAGAAACATGCTGCCGAATGGGAGAAATGTTGCGCCCTACGACATGAAAAAGATTGCGGCAGCACAAGCACACCCGCCAAAAACATTCACAAACTGCATCCGCTATGATAAAAATGGGGCCCGGTGGAAAGCGATCACGGATGCTGTCGCAATGTGTATCGCAAAGGATATGGTGCCCATATATACTGTGGAGAAGCCGGGGTTCATTCACATGCTTAAAGTTTTGCACCCCAGGTATGTGCTACAAAGCTGCAAACATTTTTCTGAAGTTGCCTTGCCTCAGCTATATAACAGCACACGCCAAAGGATCGCTAGGGAGCTGGAAGGGGTGTCGTTTTTGGCTTGTTGTTTCTGATTTCCCCCTTACAAAATAAAGTTAAAACTTGTTTTTAACAATTTCTTTGTCATCTGCAGATTGATTTTAAGTAGGGGGGGAAAAATCGATTTAAATCGTAAATCGGATGTTTTGTAAAAAAAATCGGGGATTTTTTTTAGACCATATCGCCCAGCCCTACCCAAAAGGTTTTGCTCAGATTTGTCAGGTTTTTGGGTATTTGCTTTTGGGTACAAATTTATAGAAATAGAAATTAATAGAAATAGAATAATGTAATAGTCTCCTGTTGAGTTTCAGAGCTATGCTAGCTGAATAAATTGTATTGCTCTATACTCTTATTGTATGTCAGCAATTGTCTCATTTTCATTACTTTTATTTCTCCAAACAAATTTTTAGGAGAAACATATGAGATAAAGTTGATAATTAAAAGACACTTGCAACAACTGAGAATTTCAACAAAACTAGGAAAGTGCATTTAAAAACAAAGCTGTTCATCTCTGAATATGACACACATGCACAAAATAACTGCATAGTTAATATATGTTCCTGGTCTCAAAGTGATGAACAAGTAATCATGCATGTTATTAAAAAAAATGCTGTTTGTTAAAATGTAATGCCTCTTAAACGACTTTCCTGTACAAATAATTATTATAAATAAATTATTTAACCTCTCTTCCTCAACCCTGTCCCACTTTTCACCATCCAACAAATTCCTAATGGTCAAATCATCTTGACCACTGAAATCTGGACTGGAAAAAACACACGATTCTTCAGCAGGCTCATGAATAATTATAAAACTGTTTCTGAATTCCGGAACATACGAAAAAGAGATCAAAATAGCAGGAGCTCTCAATCAGTAGATGATGTAACAGACAGCATGACACATTATGAATGTTTCACAACGTCATTTTCGCAATATGTCATTTTGTGGGACCGTGGAAGACAAAACCAGCAGGTCTGGATTTGTGCACAAACACGCTGGTGCTATCACATAAAAGCAATGATATTTATTTCCATTATTTTTCTCTCATTTAAAAACAGACCTGAGGAATGTGGCCGCTTTTGAGAGGTCCCTCTGGACCTAATCATAGAAAATTATGACAGGCTCTTCAATGCATTGTTTCTTCAGGGCTTTATGACATCAGGGGAGAGCCATGCTTATTTGTGCACAACACATTCCAGACATTTGTTGCCAGAGCAGATGCAAGAGTCTAAGGGAAATAATAAAACCATTTTATCCAGGTAGTAACTAAAAACAAAACAAATAAGAATAATTTGGATTCTTATTTGCTTTGGTTTTTAAGAAGGAACCTTATTTACTCTGATTCATTACAAAATGTTGCATCAACACTCTCTGACAAATCCATTGGGTGCTTTACTGAGGACAGTCAATGGACTCTCCATACAACTGCACTCTGATTTACTGCACTGGACTGACTCAACAGCTTTAATCCACACTGACTGTACAGGAGGAAATTAAATCACACTGGTGTAATCATTACATTATCTTTTCATTGGAGCACCACCATTATCTTCGTGCTGTTCACTTTACAGTGATTAAATGAGCTTCCTCACCACTGTGAATGTGGGTTAGAGCTTTGCTGAGGCTTGTGAAAGTTGATTCATGTGTGATAAAAAATAGTCACACCACCACACCAACTGTACTGCTACGCTATTCTGTACTGTGTTGTGCTGTATGGTCTATAGTATAGTATGGTATACTCAGGGAATATATAATATCTATTAAGGGAGTAGATAAGTATCTGTGGAAAGTATCTATGTATTCCTACACATTTTGTGAGATTATCAACACAATAAAACAATGATAAAACAATGTGTGTTAGTCTTACCAATATGCTATGGTGTTTTAAAATAATGTTTCATGCAAATTTGGCCAGTCCATATTTTTTTCCCATTAGTGAAAAAATCCCAAAAATCGGTAAAGCATCAAGCTTTGTGTATTGTCAGAGAACACACAAATTTTAGACTGATCTGAAAAGCTGCAACCACCGAGTAACAAAGTGATACAAAAGTGTCACAGTGCTGTTATACTAAATATCAGCAGTCTTGAAATTATACTATGCTAACAGCTATGCTATACTGAAGATACACAGGATTAAAAAATAAAAGAGGAGCAAATATCCACAAATTTTACAAAGATAACCTTAAGGAGCTTGAAGACATTTATTGTAAATAGACTGTGAGCTCCTTATCAGGGATGTATGCCCTGTTTCTGAAAAACACCCACTATCTTCCTCTTGTTCTCTCATCTGCTATCTGTGACAAGTTCCTCCCAGGCCTCCCCAGCAAGCCCAGCTGTGCACACCAGAGTAGGCATCAATTAACACACTCTCCACTGCTTCCCCGTTCCACTGAGGGTTTATGGAACAAGCACATAATTGGATTCTCACTACTGGGAATACAACCAGGAGAAACACGGTAACAGCCTCTGAAGTGTGAATGTGTCGTTTTCATTCCTCTTTTAAATCAGTTGTTGCTTATGGCCCTATCTTCTTTGGATAAGTTGCATTTATAATTATAATAGTACACTGAGGGATTTTAATATAATCATGCACTTGAAATTACTTGCTGTGTGCATAACGACAAACACTAAACAATCACTGAATGATAGTGCTACTATGTTCTATGTCAGGGCGTGGGGCTAGATTCCATCTCGTCCTGTCTGTTCTTGGTTTCCGTTTCGAAAGTCGGAGTCTGGACCCACG
>JAZGTJ010008880.1:0-20286 GCA_036877575.1 Botia almorhae | reverse complement strand
TTTACTCACATTTAATGCTCGGCAAGTGTTAATTCTGCACCCTGGACCATTCTATTATACGAGCGCATCTAATTCTCTCAGCATATCTAAATCTCTGCCTCTCTGTGACTGTAGATTTGGGAATCACAGGAATTGGTGGTTAGGGGAATGGATGTCACGCCTCTTCAGTAATGCGACTAGTTTGTATAACCCAAACAGGATTTAGTGCATATTCTGTATTCAGCGTTTATATCATTGGTTTGTTCCTGCCTCAGTGGTCTGCTGTTCATGTTATTAGAAATGAATGCGAAACTCCACATCTGCACTCATGTGATGCCTTTACCGAACCCACAGCTAGATGCTTCAGCTCTGGGATTTATTCTTATCATTGCTTTCTCTCTCTATCTCTCTCTCTTATTCCCACTGTTAATCCATAAGCACAGTGCGGTCCATGTCCAATTCTTTGTCATGTTGAGTTTCATTGTGAGATTCTTACTGGGAATCCTCACTGTTTAAAACCAGTGGCTTGAAAACTCCCACAGATTGCTCTGGTCAATGCTGGAGTTTTAACAGAACCCTTAATCTCAGCTCAGAGATATGGCTTGGTTTTATATGTTAACTTTCTCTGTATTAAGCATACATGCTATGTTTAAGCTGTTTTTTTTAAGTCCACAGAAAGTTATTTGTATTGTGATCATTGGAAATCAAACTCAAATTATATATCAGGCTGTTTTGAGCCAAGGTCACTTGCATGCTAAATAAAATTGTATTGTACCACTATACTAACAAATCGTACTGTAGTTATGTCAGATAGTTAAAGTCTTATATCACTTACAGAATTGCATAATTACAGGTGCATGATGCCTCCGCATACATAATCTCTCTCTTACCTTACTTACTTACCCCCGCATGCATATCTCTTCTCTCTTACTTTCTCTCTTTTTCCATACTAAACCGTCTCTGTTCATGAAAACCAGCCTTATGAACTTCTGACAGGTGGCTTCATATGGCACAGTGTGTCTTCGTAACGTCACAGAATTGGCATGCTGTCTGATTCGAAATGAGACAGATGCATTAGAAGGCAATAAAATCTTCTAGGAGATCATTTCACAAATGCTATAAAGCACATCTCATATAAATTAGTTTACTGTTTCGCATTTCATTCAGGCTGATGTTTTAGGCTTCAGGGAAGCCGTAGTTTTCTGTATCTGTCACTCAAATCAAACACAAAGGACATTGTCCTGTACACCAGCCGCGATAACGGACAACAGCTCAATGGAAGTCTGTTCCTATTGTGGCTAAGCCTTCAGGAATGTTGTACATCTAACTGCTATTGAATCCTGTCAGGTTTCAGTTACAGTGTAGTGTAATGTTTCATTTTTAATGCCAAAGAGATTTTCCCTACTGAAAAGACTGGCATAGATTCTCACCTCTGTGGTTTGAATGAGAATTGGATGTTGCTGGTATTTCCAATCTGACCTGATCATCTTAGCCAGTATAGTGTTCCTTAAGCTCAATCAAGCATTAAGTTAACAGTGTTAACAGTTAACAGGTCATGGGTCCCTAGGTTACACAAATACTGGTAAAACATATGGTATAGATATCAAGTTGCTTTGAATAAAATCATCTGGTAAATGTAACCATCAGGTTTTGCTAGAGAACAGCATTTCTGGTCCACTGTATATTCATCAGCTTGCGCTATGCGTGATTATAAATGTATAAAGATATATTAAAATTGCAATCAGACATTATAACAAAAATAACACGTTGAATAAAATCTGTATTAGTATTATTTTTAATAGCCAATTTTTCTTATTTGCATTGTATCCTGCTCTGTGTACCAGTAGAGGTAGATGTTTAACAGTTTGAAAATCTGGCCAAGCTACAGTAGTGGAACATCATATCTTTTTTGTGTACTAAGGAATTCTGTTGTCTGGTAATGCTCTTCCAGATTTGGCCTGCAATGGCTTTAAAACTACAGGTGAAAAGTTTCATATAAGCCATTATTCCGTCAGAACTGTTTTGGCTTTTTGTGCATGAGCGGTTGTATTTCTCTCTGTCCCTTTGGCCTACTTGGATGTGGTGCAAGACGCACATTGCTCCCTCCGCCTCTCTGTGGAGCGGGATTGAATAATTGACTGAGTGGAGGCTGGTTGGTGAAATCCTCGTGGACATCTTGCCTGTCTGCTCTTTGTAATGACGCTCATTATTTGCGCTCTCGGGGACAGGCAGAGGCACATCGAGAAAAGGAGCCCCGGTACAGAGGAAATAAAAACACAGAGAGTATCTTCTCAGTCTCACCACCAGAAGTCTCAGTTCATGACACGTCTCTTGCGAAAGGATTCAGGATTGGACTTGTCTGACAAAGGTCCCCATTATAGTCGCCTGTGTGTGTGTGAGAGAGAGAGAGAGAGAGAGAGAGACAGTCTACATCACAGGGGCTGCCGACGTTCTGATGTATCTCAAAAAAAAGGGAGACAGTATGGGGCACAGCAAGACAGATTCATCTGATATGCCTGGATGTGGACAAGCAGTTCTTTAACTGGAGAAGAAATGTCACCTCACCTCAGATGGAACGAGGGTGAATAAATTAACAGCGAATTTTTATTTTTGGGTGAACTATCCATGACTACAAAAACTACTTTATGACTTTATACGTGAATAAACCACTGAAAGAAAGACATAACAAAATAGTTTTAACAGCATAATTCCCCGATCAAAAGACAAAGCCGCACATTTTTCTATAACGCTTTCTTTATATTTGTTTGTGTGGCTGAATAGCGTAATTGTGTTTGCTGAAAATGAGAATCCTGCCCTAGTTTTACTGATGAGCAGATGATCTCACACACTCGTGTACACACAGAGAGCTCGGCTTCCTTTGAAGACGGTTTTCTTCCCTAAGATGCGGAGCAGATTGAGAGCGTCTCAGTGAGCCTCTGAGCTGACACGAGTCTCAGTCTCATTGTTTAAAAGAAAGGCTAAAGTCTTCCTCAGTGGAGTGTCAAATTAAGCCAATTGTTTTGTCGTATTCAATCATTTTAATCCATTTTACTAAAAATGGACTGAAAAATCTAATTTTATTTGATGAAAATGACATTTATTGCCGTAATGTGCAAAATGACAACAATGTTTGTCAAACTGTAACAGGCATTTTTCAAACATTTTGAGAATTATAAAAACATAAATGTAAACAAAAATTTGTGTTAAAAATGATTCAGTTTACCAGTATTTAGATCTTAAATCTCAGGCAGGTAAATCTGCAACCGACGTGATTTGTTCTCTATATCTCTTCTTTTATAAACATTATTAGTATCGTGTTCAAAAATATGTAAATAAATGTTCTTATTTTTGTAATAAATGATCTCATAAATGTAATAATTTGTTATTTTATCATCATGATGCATCTTTTTTGTTTCCATTATTGTTGATGAAATAATAGCTATACAAAGTCATTAATAATTTTGTTGGTGTAATTATCAGTAAGGAGATGGGAGGCTTATGCGCTGGGGGAGGAACTACAGTATCATGTGTGAAACACTTCCTACGTCTGTTTTTATGCACACACACGGTTGCTGTGGAATGCTGTCCTGCTTTTCACTTTTCGTTCATTACCAGCACCAGCCTTTTGTATGCATATATCTGTCTTAGTGTCTGTTTGATCATTTCCATAATGGCAGCTCATAGAATTTAAGTCAAATCTACTGAAACTCAAGAGGCACGTAAAGGTCAGCCAATCAGACTCTCAGAGTAATTCTGAGAGAGAGCAAAGAGAAAAGGGGTGATGAAAGCTAATGGGACATAAAAGTCCCTCCTGTGGTTTAAATACTTTGTTCTTTCTATGAGGTTTGTTTGTAGTTTACAATTTAAAGCTTAAGGGCCTCATTTATGAAACACTAGCAAAATGGACTGATGTGTACAGTAAACTATTTGTAAAACCATTCATACGTAAAATGTCAGATTAAAAGCAACAATTAAAAAATGGTTTAATGAACAGTTTACAGAGAAATTTGTATTGTGTTAATAAAGCTCAATGTGTACAGTTTTTTTCTATCCCAGTTAAATACGCAAAGACAGCTATAAATAAGCTATCCATAGATTTCATCCACCTATTTTTTATACTGCTTTTCTTACGCACAGTCGTTGGAATTGCAGAAACGCCTCAGAAGTCTGTTTGGAAACAATCCTTACTTTTGCAAATCTGTTTGATGCTGCTGGTGATGCGGAAATGATCCAACATCTTCAATACTTTATACAAGTCATAGATTTTAATTATATATGTTACATTACTTTTTTAAATACAATTTTGTCTAAATGTTTGGTTTAAAATTCGACCCAGTCAAGTGATCAACAAAAGAATGGATTTATTTAAACAAACATCACCACAGGAAGCAAAATCCTGATTCATTCCAGGTCTGCTATGTTAGCGCGTATACAGAAAAATACTTCAGATTTTGATATTGGTCAGTCGCTGCCTCAGTTTATTTTTCTTTTTATTTTGGTTTATATCAGTGTCATTCTTTGTTTCCGTCCATACATGTACAACTACACCTCAGTTCCAGCACACACACAGTTCCCCTCAGAAAGTGGGGCAGTTGGTTAAGGTAGCCGTGGGGAGAGGGGGCGGGTGTCTGGTAGGACATAAGGTGGATTCTATATCCAGACTCTCATTATACTCAGTGTCTGTCAGAGATGAATTAGAGGCAGGTCAAAACAACCGCCACTATTAATCATTATATATTGATCATCAGAGCAGATTTGTCTGTCTGAGTAAATGGAGGGGGTGAAAGGACCCCTGTAGCTATTAGGAAGAGGAGTCCCTCACAGGTACAGGCTCTTGAGGGGAGGAACATTAAATCCACATCTTTACACAACCTGTTCTGTCTTTCGCCAGTGGCCTGTGCGCTCTCTTCTCGTCTGTATCCTACACGCACATTAATATTCAGCACAGAACGATGGTTACTGTATTTACATATTTGTAACGACTCTCGCTGGCCCTGTAATTAATGGTGCCTGCTGATGTGGAGCGGAATCTGAAGGCATGTTTTAACTGTGTTGCCATGGCTACCCACTCCTGCTGTGACACCATGGCGACTGGAGACACGGGTGTTAACTGCTTCCTTGAGGGTCAGAACTTCATCATTCTATCATAGTCATGGTGGAAGAATGGGGTATTTCCATCCATTCATCCATCTATCATTGCTTCCATCCATCTCTGTAGCCACATCCTAAAATCCTGGTGTTAGGTCTTAATGTAGCCACAGGGAATGCTCTGGCTTTTAACCCTTTGATGCCTGGACAAGCCATTTTTAACCATTCAGGGTGTGATGTTAGATCCAAAGCACCACAAATAATTGACCTTTGACACTTTATTGGATTGGACATCAAGTAGGCAATTTCTGGAATACGTATCTGTATCTTTTACTATATTGTGTACAGAATACAATCTCATAAACACTTGTTAAAATCTGATATTATTTGTTGTCATTTTTTCTTTCTATAACTGAAAATACAATGTAGTGAACACCATGTTTTGAAGGGTAAATTCAACTGGGAGTTTCATTTTTTGTATGGGTATTATAATGGATTATGAATAATTAAAATAATGAATCTGTAATATTAAAAGATAGCTAAAGGGAGCAGTAGGAATATGTAGTATCGACATACAGTTAGAACATGTACATGCATGATGTGTGGGAGACTGAGTTTAATACATGATGATGGTTGGTCGTGCACATGCAAATACCTCAGACACTGATAACGGCCGTAATACTTTTCATATTGTTTATGTTTAAAATATATTTTCATTATCATTTTGTCATATAATATTGATCATAAGTAAAAGCTTTTAAATTGTCAGAACAGCCATTGCTTATTTCAGTCATTTATGTCAATTTTTCTGTAAATTTAAAAACCACATCTTCCAATTGTCTGTAAATTTAGAAATTATAATATACTGGCCATAAATTTTCAAACAGGTCATTGTGTCTTTTGCAGTATAATGTACTTTTATTTTGATATGTCATGTCCTGTTGTTGTGTTCATGTCCCAGTTTGTGTTTCCCCACCCTGATGTTGCCAAATGTTCTTGTTTTCATGAATTATTTTGTGTTTATATACCTCAGTGCTTCCTTAGTTCTTTGTCAGTTATTATTTGTATGTGTCATGTTTTCATGTTTAGGATTCTCTGCCATGTCAGAGTACCAAATATGGATTTATTAAACGCCACTTTTTATTAAATACTTTTTATTTTGTTACCAAACTGAAAGTAACTAAAAAATTCCTTTTTATTAAACACTTTTTATTAGACTTTTAGTACATTTATTAAACAGCACATAGATCCTGCCTTTTGTTTGTTGTTCTTTCAGCATGTTACAACGTGAGCAAGTCTACAGTCGGCCAAACGCCGCCTGTCTTAAAAACATGTTTTCTTCAAATTTTCATTTGGGGATTTGATGTGAGGAATAATAAGTTCTACAGAGTTATAAAACAATGTAAACTTCTAACAATAAGATTTTCAGCTATATGTAATAATATCACAAGAAATGAAATATAAACAGGAAAGGAAACAGACAACTATAGATACAGACGGGTCTTTTGAGAATAAAATAGGTATTATGGGCCGGGAAAGGGACACCATTGTCATTGCTGTTGCTTTATAACACAGCACAAGAATGCATTACAGTACAGAATCTCAGGCCAGTTTAATTATAACTTTCCAACACTTGGCCGACTCGTATGTGTTGTGGTCTAGTGCAAGCAGCAACAACCTCAGATATGGTAAATATAAAGCCAGACACAATATCACTCCCACAGATAACAATCTAGCCAAAGACCAAAAGCAATACCCCCTTCTTTCAGATTTACAGAGATATTATTTTCCTGTTGACCATAAATGTGTCTTGTGGTTATAAAGAGGTGTAACTGATATCCAAGCAAAGCTGGAGTTAATAATGAAGGATAATAAGCTCTGTTGAGTCTTTCATTATAAAACAATAGTTCACTTTGTATTTTGCAGCATCCATTAATCGGGGTAAGATTTCTGTCACCCATGTCCTCTCATGGCTTAATGCTCAATATAAATGCAGAAGACACTTTTGTGGACCGTTACACACCTGTGTACTGTAAACATGTGGTACCACATAAAGGGGTGCCAAAAATCATAGCTTTTTTAATGTGTGTCTTAAAAAGACCACAAACAAACAAACTTAATTTGAAAACAATAACAGACACTGTATTTACTTATGTTCTTTTATATAGTTTTTATCATGACTAGAAGACTTTATTCTGCTAAGACACAATGTCACAGCATTCTTTTCTGTGGTTAACAATAATTGTATACATTCTCAGTTTTTATCTTTCTTTTTATTTCTATTGGTCTATTTTTTTTAAGGTTCACATGAAAACAAAATATTTTTTTTCCTTTAATATGAATATGTTAGTATTATGACTATCTATAAACTGGTATGCACCAAAACAAAATTTGCTCCGCCCCCTTCCTTACAAAAGACAATGTAGCATTTTTTGATATCAGCCATTTATTCACTCATTTGCTATTTCCTACATTGAATGGCACATAATGTACTATATAGGTGATAGGGAACAATTTTGTGTAAATGTGCTGTCATTATGGCAATTAAAGAGTCATTTCACATCAGTGTCACACGAGGGGCACAGAGCGGATCACATGAACAAAGACAAAATGTATACGACCCAATTTAAAATCTACGCCGAATGTTATTTTAAAGCACTATGGAGGAGTTGTTTTGCAAACGGTTAGACAGCCTCAACATTAAAAACTGAGCACTGAGGAGTAGAAGAGGATGCAAACAGAAGAGGTGTCTCGGAATACTTCAAGTGTAACAGTAGCACACTTTGAGTACACAACTACTTTACTTAACTTTTTCCCGAGAAGTACATAAAAAATAGCCTGAAAGTAAACTTGTGTTTAGTTTAAAAGAAGTACTAATAACACACTTCTTTCACAATAACACAAATTCTACTAAACCTCTTTTTTGTAAGGGTTCCCAAACTGGGTTCATAAGTTGATGAAAAGCTGGCAATTATAAAAAAACAATTCTCAAATTACAATGCCAAAGATGTGCAATCTAAAGGATTATGTGACTACATGATTATGTATGACTACAAATTCAGTGATGTAGTTTATAATTAGTAACTGATTACAATCCCCAAGTATTCTACCTGCATCCACTCTGTGCTGTGTCACATGAGGAGCACAGAGCGGTTCCTATGAGAAAATGAAACGTATCCGACCCCATCTAAAGTCTATTCGTTATGGCTAATCTGTATATTCTTTAAAACATAAACAGAAATTTTACCAGTGTGGTCCCTATATTGAATTTCTTTGATTTTTTTCTTTGATAGATGTTTATGTGTTATGTGTTTGTGTCCACACTACCCATTAACTGCCTGTAATACTGCAAAATAATACATAATCCAGCTCGTTCTTTTTCTCCTTCCTCTTGGTTTTTGTGTTCTCTCTTGTCTGAAGAGGAAGGTATAGGAAAGAATATGAAATAGCTCTGAGGGTCTGATGTTTGCATCCAAATCCTAAAGACCAACAATCCTTAGCTGCACACCGTTTTTTTTGTCAAAGCTTTTAAAGAGCCGCCCCATACTCTCTGAACTATAATGATGTTGATATAATTGCATTATGGCACATAACCGGATCAGAGGAAAATGTAATCACTGTACAATGGACGCAGGACATTTCAATGTGCATTTTATGTGTTTGTTGTTATTGTGTCTCTTTGAATTTCTTCACATTAAAGGCTGCGATTCTTGAGGCCATCTTCCAAAAACTGTTTGTATGTCTTGTCATAATGTTGTTTTAGCATTTAAAGCAGAATATTTCTTAAGGTGAGACCTTTAGAGTGCTTAACAGAGATAGCACTGCTCAGGTCCTTAGGCCACTGCTTTCTTCATCTGACAAAGCACTTGATTTTTAAGCTTTGAGGAGATTTAACATATAAAATAAATGTTTTATTTTATACATTTCATTATATACTGTAATACCCAAGAGATTTGTTTTATTATTGTTGTACAGTTGTATTCTAAAAAACAGAAGTCTGTGGCCAAATTTTAAATAATAAAATGCAACCGATAAAGTCGACAGAAATTCAATACAATAGGATTTCCAAGGTGTGTGTGTTTCTGTGTGTATGTCTAGAAGCATGTTTTCTCTTTGTGGGGATTCATGACATCTGTAAGCATTTGTGTGTATATAAACCAGCGTGAAGGGCTGTTTGTAGTCAAACATGAATGTGTGTGTGTGTGTGAGTGTATGTTTCAACACTTTAATTGAATCAGGCCTTTGGGAAAGCTGGCTGTCTTAGCTGTGGGGTTGTGATCTCATCTCAGTGTGTGACTGGTCGAGTACTTGCAGTCACTCACGGTCAAGTCAATATCGCACATAAATATTGCAAAGGCTTGTTCTCTGGGCTCCATGAATAATGAATGGGGCCATTTTGGCTCTAAACTTACCTGTTGTCTTGCCAGGCATGCGTGACCACATTTCTGTTTCCATCTGTCTTTCTCTCCCTGTCTGTCTCCATCTGTGGAGGAGTTAAGGTCTCATTATAAACCGACCTGTTTGAGAGGGATCAGAGAGAATCACAACTCTTCTGTGTGTGTGCGTGTGTGTGTTTGTTAATCTGCCACTGTGGGGACCACATCTCCCCACGAGGATGGTAAAAATCATTGTGGGGACAAGTCTCCACAAGGGAAACTGATTATGAAACATACTAAATGATGCTTTTTTTTAAATGTAAAAAAGCAGAAACGTTTATGTGAGGGTTAGGTTTAGGGTTAAGGTGAAGGTTAGGGGATAGGATATACATGTAGCACAGTATAAAAGTCATTATGTCTATGGAAAGTCCCTATAAAGCATATAAACAAGTGTGTGTGTGATTTATTGCTGCATCTCAGCAGAAGAGTGACTTGGGATGAGTTCAGATCTCTGTGTGGATTCTCGGCACAGCTGTAGATGAGAAAAATCTGTATAATATTTAGGTTAGAAAGCACCAAAGTCTATGTTTTATACATCCACCTGTAGGATAAAGGCAGTGTATAACATGGTGCTAACAATGCCAAGGTCATGGGTTCGAATACCATCAAGCTTACATACAGTACAATGTATGCAGTGAAGGCAATGCATGCACTACTTACAAATGTAAGATGTCTTAATGTTTTATTAAGAAGTGGAGTTCCAAGAACCAGTGTGCTTCATTTTGTTTGTTGGTTCATGTATTGCTCTTTGTGGGATTCGTACCCACAACCAGCTTTTCATTTGTCAGTGCTAAGCTTTTCCACTAGTCCATCCCCATATGTTCAGAATGGCAAACTTGCTATTGTGCACAAACCACAGATCAAAATCATTTATGCATTTGCTAGACACTTGCAGACTAAGCATGCACTAAGGCTTTATATTTTATTATGTCAAGCATTGGGAAGTACAATCACCTTTTTTGTATTGTTAGCATCACACTTTCTTTGCTGGATTGAGCGAACACGTACGACTATATGAATTCACTTTAAACTATATTTTATAAATATTTAATCTGATTCATTTACGTGGCTATCTGCCAATTTGATTCACTTTACTATATGATTTTCATGACAAATAAGAATTAAGACATCACACTTGATCGGGGAGAGTTTGGCTGTCTTTCAGCTGAAGCAGTTGCTAGGGTGCTGTTGTTGTGGCAACCAGCTCTCTATGCCCTTGAATGGAGCATAACTCTAGCCTAGCTGGGCTGGGTTAGTGCGATTTGATTGACAGCTTGCTGCTAAAAAGGCGCTGTGCGTGGGTGACAAATAAGCTGCCCCGCTGGGTGGCTCAAAGGGTCTACCCTGGACTGCGCAGGCAAAACTGCCTACCTGAAAAATAGATGCTTACTGTGAGGAGCAACCAGGAGATGCAAGTTAATGACAGACATCTAGTTGAATCATCTTTTCTTAAGAAAAGCAGAAAGAATGAAAAGAGAGCACGTGTCGTCAGCAGACTGTAGATGTTGTTAGTGATTCTTTGGGTTAATGAAAAACACACACACACATTTACTTGTATTTTAAATGGGGACATTCCATAGACTTCCACTGTTTTATACACAGCTAGTTACAAACACTATAACGTAACCCTAACACTAAATGTTTTTTACATTAAATTCCTACCACACACACATATAGTCTATTGTACATGTGTTTGCATGTTTCCTTTTCTCATTATTTATGTCATTAGTCATGCTTGCTAAGCATTGCTATTACTCTTCATCATACTTGGAGTTAAAAGTTTTTTCAAATCATTAATTCCAAACATTAAACTTTGGCTTGTAACCCATCTCACACAGTTTGTGTTATGAGCGTGACTTATAATTGATACGTTTGAGTTATTAATCATAGTGCAATTATGCCAGACATTACAACATTTTCACGCAATTACCTCTAAATTATTTAACGTATGATTTTCATATTTTAGATGCTTAACAGGTAAAAAAAAGATTAAAAAGGGACATGAGCCATGTCTAGGGACCAGAATGTTATAGATATTTGGGTGTATCCTAGCAACCACATACAGTAGAAATACCCTAACAACCAACCAGATCCCCTTAGTAACCACATTACAGCATCCTACACCAAGCATCACTAACCTCTGTGTTACTGAAATTGAAATGTAAAAATCTTTTTTCTGCTTGTATGCTGTTTTCTTTTGTGTGTGCTCATGGGGAGTTTGTAATCTGCGTGTATACTCAGTGCGCTTGTCAGGTCAGGTATATTTTGTGTGTTCTAGTGTGTACAGTGTACCTGTATCACAGCACGTGTCTTGAGCATGTGATTTGTTTTTGAAGGCCATTTCTATGATGCTGTCACACACATCTGCGATTGCATAACCTGCCGACTGCCAAGCAACGGTTACATCTGTAGCTGATTGTGAGTGTGGAGGAAGAAAAAGAGGGAAGATGAAGAGAAGGAGTGAATGGACATCTGCAGGAAGTGCAATGAAATTTATTTATTTAGTTATTAGCTATTTACATTTACATTATTCACACATAAAATCCAACCAAGTGATAGATCTAATAAACAGATTAAGAAACATTTAAACGTGGTTTAAACAACATTTATTTGAGAAGAAAATAAGACTAAAAATATAGATAAAAACACTTTTCTGTTTTAGATTGATGTTAGTACTTTAACTTTTGCCGAATTGTTTTTTGTTTTAAGCCTGTTTATTAGACAACAAAATTAAACAAAACAAGCTATTATTTGAAAGATGTTTACATATTTTTACTGGCACATGACAACAAACATGCTGCGTTTCGAATTAGTAATGATTCAGAAAATGATTTTTAAACCTTCACACCTTCTTGAACACTGGATCAGATACAATTAAGTGGGATATTTTGAAGAACCATTTTACACACGTATCCAGAAAATCAATCCAGCATTTCAGTTCATCCAAATAAAGCAGATGCCTCCTGCACATGTGCAAAAACAAGCCGTGTGACATGAAAATACCCACCGGCCCTTTTCTTTATTCTGCAAAACGTTTATAAAACAGTTTGTGATATTTTAGAAATGCATTTTATTCCAGGCCAAGAGGGAATATTAGATGAATATGAGAGAGGCGGGAGGTTAGAGACAGAGAGATGATCCAAGAGGCAAAATGAGCAGATAAAGGATGAAGTTTGCCGCTCGGCATTGGGCCACGTGTCTGCAGGCGGCATCTCGATGGAAACGAAAGTGACAGTTTGGTCAGAAACAGTTTAGCTATCCTTAAACATGCCCGCCCACGGGGAGAAAAATCTCGCGTTTCAGGTCGAAGGGGCACGCCGCTGAGACGTTTGAATAAAGCAGCTTATCAGGAACTGCCTTCTTCTTTTAGAAGCCAGTTCTGTATCTTTGGGTCAGGGAGAAACATAAATTACATAACATAAATAACATGCAAATGCCAGCCTAGTGCTTATGGTCACTTTAGTGAGCAGATGATATATTAATATAGCAGTGGCTATTAAGGTGCAGATGCATCCCGACACAAGATGAATACAGATCACAGTAAATGCTCATGTGATTTATATGTGTTAAACTGTCTTTTAAGATGCTTGTGACTTTAGGAATGGGCACCTGGGTTTTCCTATTCATTCAACACATTGTTTTAAAGGGATAGACACCATAAATAACAATAGCTTTTCATGTCGCCCGCATGAGCACCACAGCTCAACATGCAAATGAATACACTATAACGTTACACCATGGTTCTGCCCACTGTATTAGTTAGTATAAACAGTCTGGGCTCGTATGCATCCTGATTGCACACGTACTGTTTCGGCTGTGTGTTAATTCAATCTCTGCAGGTGCACTGTGGGATATGGCCTGTTGTTAAGGGAGGTCTCCGTTGTGGTCTCTGTTGCTATACTAGCAGTGGTTTAATGGTGTGGAGTACATTAGCGTTGACTGATCTGTAAATATGTCTGTGTTCTGCTGCCTCAGCACGTCCTGACATCCACATGGATCAAACTGCTGCAACGCTTCCTTATACACTCAATCACTCTCTCTCTCTCTCTCTCTCTCTCTCTCCATCCACTTCCTCAATTCACAATCCTATTTTTCTCTTTCTCCATATGAAAAGATCATTTTGCTGCGAGTTATAAGGCACACAAGTGTATTCTTTTCCTGGGACATGTTTAGCTTTTAAATTTCACTGTTGTAAATCTTTTCAGGTAATAAATGTGATACATTTGAGTTGAATGCCCTCAGAGTGTGTTTGAATAGACTGTGACATTACAAAGCGTGCATATGCAAAAATACAGAGAACCGCGTGGCCTCTGTTTTCTTAATATTTACTCTTAGTGGATTGGCTAAGACAGAGCACCTATATTTGTTCTGTGTGCAAAATTCGTCCTTGCTCTGGGTGTAGAGCGAGCAGGCGAACAAACAGTCGTTGTTATGTAACTACCTTTCTTTGGCATTTATGAACCTGGTAAATGCAGTTTTTATTATGCAGGCTAAAGTAGACATTAGTTTCATTGAGATAATAGCCTTCACAGAGTGCAGTTCGGTCTGTTGGATAATGTACAGCAAGAGGGGGATCGGTCCTGCTGTTCTGCAGTAAACTATTAGTTATTACTCCCCAGATCAAGCTCTTTATGGTCTTAATTACATTATACTGTATTATACTTTGTGATTCTGTTTGTGTTCTCACATTGTGTTCATATTACCATAGTCTTTTTTTTGGAATGCTAACCTATGACTAGCTGCTTTTGGAGATAGTAAGCAGAGGTAGGAATCCTTCAAGGCAAGTTGAAATTCAATGACAGTGTAACTTCCTGTCTATTAAGTTGACATCATATGATGTGCCCATCCTATAATTCTGTGGGTGCAGCGCATCAGTTAGTTAAAAAGATATTAAACATTGTATTTTTTTGGTAAGCTTCTGTTATTACCTGTATAAATCATTGTAGTCCTTAAAATGCTTTTATGCCATTCGGCTTTCAGTATGAATATGTTTGCCTTAAGAATATCTATAAACAATTGTACTCCAAAATGTTGGCAAATAAGCTTACCTCCACCCATATTTATCTATGTTTTAATGACATAATTCTGCACTTAAGCTTCTCTCAATTTTCTGACCAATCACATGCACACGCTTTTGACTAAAGAGGGAGGAGCCTGTAATATGTACTGCTCTGACTTCCTGTTTCAGAGGAAATTACGTCAATGCATCGAACAAAGCTGGGCATTTTCAGGCACTTCAGTTGGTCTTTAAAGGCCACTGCTTACTTTAATTTGTACTACTGTAATTATAATCATCAGACATAATCATCAGTCTGTGTGATAATACAGGTAGTTTCTTTAGCCAGTTCCTTTAAACTTAATCTTTGTCAGTTTTAGACACTAAATTTGATAACACAGATCTAAACATATTTGATCTTACAGTTAGTGTTTGATCTATTACTGAGTTTAATATGTTGGACCAGTGACATTTGATGGGCTCGCTGGTTCATTCTGATTGGATGGTTTTGGCTGCAGGGTGGGATGAACAGTTTTCTTACTGCCTCTTCAAATGTGTGGTCAGGTTTTCAGTCTGACCAGAAATGTTTATTTTATAACAGAAGGATTCTCAAGTGCTTAAGCTGTTGTGGGACTCCAAGCTCATCTATAGAAGCCTGCTGTGGACACACTCACCCTGGGAACAATCCCCCATGAGAGTGGGTGTCAAATGTTTGTTGTGAGAGAGAGGGGTGATAGAGAGCAGAGAGTGGGAGTCTTGAAAAGGTTAAGATTTGATGTGATAAGAATCCTGACTCGTCCTTCCCCGATCCTCCAGTCTGCTTACTGCACTGAGCTATTACGGTAATTAACAGATAACCTTTAATGAGGTGTCGCCCTCGTTAGACCCTTAATGAGGGAAATGTCACCCTGCTGTGGCATTCTGACAAGGAGGAGAACATTGTGGGGACGTGTGGACATAAGATGATGTCACTAGGGGTGACAGCGAAAGTGTTGACTGAACTGTTATTGTCTAAATGTCATGTGACCACTGCTTTCTGAGATCCATTTACTCAAAGCAAAGCGGGCTTTAAATTAGCCCTGTGGCTCATAAATGCGCGATTGGTTTCCAATCAGGGATGCAGCTGCAAAGAGTTTAACTTAGCATGTTTTCTTCAGAGTACATTGTACATCATAACCTGGGGTGAAACATGAGAATGAAAAGGCCCATAATTTCAGAATCTTAAACAATAAGCAATATACAGTCAAAAATCCCAGAATTCCTAGATGTGAGCCTGTTTATAATCTGCAGTATAAGATCACAGACTCTTTTTTTGTGAGTAAAGCAAGATACATTTTGAAATCTTGATGTTTAATGTGATTTATCATATTTTTGTTCATAATTTTATGTTTTAATTTATCTTGCATGTGGCATGACAGATATTTTTTATTTTATATGAGGCATCATATTTCTGCCTCATTTAAAGAGGCACTGACACAATATTCGATTTCGATGACCAACTCACTCTATCTTTCTCTTTCGTTCTCCTGCCCATTCTGTCTCTCTCTCTTTTTGTCTCTCTCTCTTTTTGTCTCTCTCTCTTTTTGTCTGTCATTAAGTTCAGTTGCTTGTCAGTGTTTTGCTGTTAAAACAGCAAAAAATTAGATGCTGTATTAGATTAATTTGGACCCTGTGGCTTGAGAATTGCTTTACAGGTGGTAGAGCTGAACTTTACTAAAATGTGGCCCTTTGTCAATGACTACTTGACTGCTGATTTAAAACCATTATTCCGGAAGTTATAAACTCCTATATAAACCACATAATAACTTTAGTGTTAGGTTTGATTGATCCAAACTGTGGCTAAGCATTTAAGTCACAGGTAAATGTGATTAAAGGGCCAGTCACACGACATATTGTGTTTCACTCACTTCTATATGCATGCAAATATATACAATCGCCTTCTGCTAAAGGGTTTGATGAACTTTGACCTGTATTTGTATAGTATAAAGACAGTATAACAACGCTTATATAAACTCATCAATTGAAAACAACAGTAACTTCAATTAAAGATGATGAATGCTTTTCAGCGCTGCAGGAAACCGCAGATAACATTTTAATGTATTTTCTATTCTAAACATGGTTTATTAAAATTTCCATTTTAATTTAAAATGTGCTTTCATCTATGCATTATTGAAAAATAATTAATATACCAACAAAGTGTATAAAATGTGTGGGGATTACAGCTTAGGATATAATAATTAACCAAGTCAACAACAATAGGCACAAAATATTAAAACATATAAATAATAAATCACTGCACTTGCATTACATTAGCATAGGTGTTTTTATCTGACAAATGAAGAACATTGTCGACAATACTCTCACTACCACAATGCCAAGAGTAAGCAAGAGTAGTACAGAAGCTATAACTAATGTATATAAAAGCAGAAAAGTTGAGACAAATAACAGCTAGTTTTTAATACATTTAATTTGTTAATAGTGACATTATTGTGCTTATTTGTCCACAGAAAAGAGCTGGAATCCTCAGTGTTGCTCATACCTCAGTGTGATGGAACCATAAAGACCAACAGATGTGTGAGAATTCCTCTCACAATTTTATTCTGTTATATTTTAAGTAGTTGTTTTATTTGTAAACATTTAAAACAAGGAATGTGCTAAACAAACGGTTATAAAACATTCAAACAAGTTGCTATAACATTTATCAGATCAAAATCATAATGCTCTAAATGAAATTCACAACTTCAGTGTCAAAATAAGTCACATTTTTGCAGCTGACACCGACAGCATTGCCATTGAATTGAAAAAATCCAATAGGTCTTACATATAAATAATCTATTATTTTTTAAAAATTGTATCAATTGTAGTGAAGCGTAATATGATTTCCTGGTGTCTGTGTTCCTTGTGGGGTCTGTACTGATTTTACATGCTTAGAAAATATAGTGTGACTGCTTCTGTATCAAATAAATACCACCCAATATGTGCGTTTGTTAGCCTGGAGCATCCTCGCACAAACGCAAAGCCCTGCAGTATTTGTGCTACAATCTCTGGCGGATGTGCAGAGAGAGGCAGGCTACCTCAACCTCGAGCGCAGTAACATGGAGGGCTGGATGAGGCTCTGTATCTTGTCTTAAAGCCACCCCGCAGAGGAGTCCGTGCCAGACAGACAATAAACTACTGCCTCCAGCTCTCGCTCTCTGTCTTCCTCACACGCTGTCTGGAGCACGTCGACATTGCCACAGGGGTGCCTGTGTGGGTCCTTGATGTGTAGGTGATTGAACCTCCCTCTCCTGCTGTGCGCTGGGCCCGCACGGGGGCTCAGCCGACAGGTGCCAATTTGGACTGAGAGAGGGCAGTCAGGTGAGCAGAGGAATATGGAAGTGCTGTAGGGCAGAATGGCAGGTTAAGAGAGAAAAAGTATGATGAGAAAAACGTTTGTATGTGTGAGAGAGAGCGATATGAACAGCGGACCGGGTGATACTGCTGCACGTTAGAGAGCATGCCAATGCGTTCCTCTTTTAAGCTGTATTGTAATAGAGATCAAAATATTAACAAAATATAGGGAAGTACACAGATTTATTTATGCAGTAAGGCAGGAAGACAGTATTAGGATCTGCTACCACTTTATCAAAAACATCCTGAAGGCATAAACTTTTTTTTATTTATTTTTACTTTAAGATAAAGTGTGCAAATCCAATAGGATCACCAGACAGAATTGCAAAAATTAACAATGCTGTTTTCAGACAGGTTTCCATTGGTCAGTCAAGCAGAAAGTCTTGCTCCAAGTTCTTCCTATTGGCTGAACCAGTGCAGCTTTATTAGGCTGTCACAAGAATCAGAACAACATTTTCATATCACAGTGCTTGCGCTTCTTGGCTTATTTATAGTTGCCTCTAAATATTAATCAGGTTCAGGGAGGGGAAGTTTCTGAAACATTGTCTCACCCCCAGCCATTGACGTTTGTAGTTCCTGGTTTGTGTACAAAATTACAGGATCAGCGAGGAGCCTATTTCTCTGGTTCAGATCCCTGTTTTACTCTTCAGTGAAACTGTGTGGATTGGAGCCAGATTGGGTACGTGTCACTACAGAAGGAGAGTAAGAGGATTGTCACGGTCTGGGTCAAAGATAGCCACAGATTTGATCAAATGCTTAAGTAAAATGCACTCAATGTTACTGAAAAACTTAAAAGAGTGACACTTAATTTCCATTTTACGAGATGAATAGATATTCCACTTTCAGGATACAATTTAATACCCAGAAACACCTCTTCACACGTTTGAATTATTCCTCTGCTCAACAGGCTGCACTGCATTGGCAATGATCCCAGACTACAAACAACAGCCCGTCCCATAAAATCAATAGAAGTGTAAAATCAGCATTTTTCCCTCATTCGCACGTCTACAAACCCTTTAAAACAGGTTTCTGGAGGTACAATTTCATCCTGCTCAATTATTTGAGAACTTTTAACCTCTTGAAAAATTAAATGGCATTTTGGAGAGTACAGCATGATTAATAACATGCTTTGTCACCAGTAAAAAACGTCACCAGTAAAAATCGTCACCAGTGACAACCTCATGAGAGTACAAAAGCATACATTAATACACATTTTATAAATATAACTTGTCTTTGTCCTTTTTCTCCTGTTAAGCTGTCAAATATGTGGAGGCATAAAGCCAATGGCCTAACACTGTAACCTAACCAGTAATAGTACATTCACGTCAGCCTCAACGCTTTGAGTGGGCGTGTCTGAAGCTTGGTGCTGACGCGAGTCATAGTGACAAAAGCCAATCACATTTATTTGGTAAAGATTAACTAAACAAAACACTTGGACTTATATATATATATATATGTCATCGCCATCGTCACAAATGGGCTTTGTTACATTGTGGATATGTTATGCATGATTTTCATGTGTTAATGTGGCAGTTTTTTATTTTTCAAACACAAGGGGTCAGAGGGTAATAGACAAGCCAGAGACTCTAGGTGACTGAGTGTTTAAAGTGACCAATCAAAGTAGCTTAATCAAAGTAGCTATTTAATAAATTTTTTTTATAAAACTTAACTTTGCCAAACCAATTTGCCTGGAAACAAATAATAGATTTAAGACTAAAAACAACCAGATTTTCAAATAAACAACTCTTAAAGCAACAACAGTAGTATTTCAAGCATTATGTAGATTTTCTTTTTTGTGCAGTTCAGATAAAATTCTTTATGGGATACTAAGCTGTCTCAAGTCTACACAAGTCACCTTAATGCATCCTCTATTAAAGGGGCGGAGCAAGAACACATCCGGGGATTTATTGTGAACTTTTAATTGGAACAGTACTTGGGCAGTGGCGGATGACGTTTTACAGGTCCGCAAGAACACAGGTACAGACAAGAACACAAGTACAGACAAGAACACCAGTACAGACAAGAACACCAGTACAGACAAGAACGCATATTGAAAAACGACTAAATTCTGTCTGATCTCGCCCAGAAAGTGCGCGTGCACCTAAAATGTGTCCATTGCAATCGCGAACTGTCCTCGCGCTCAAACTGCAAGACGTGCGCTCAGTGGGCGGAGTTCATGACTACCACACAGTCACCATGGCGGAAAATAAGAACTCGGTATGAAGTTGTGTTTTTGTGTTGCATTTATTAGATAGACAGAGAGAGTCGAGCGAGCGCAAATGGATTTTGTGGTCTAATTAAACGCCATATCTGTTCTTTGGATATACTCCGTTACAGCGTCTGTGCGTGAACTTGTTGGTGCTTAAGCAAGACGAAATATCTGCTCAAAGTACTGTT
>JAZGTJ010008879.1:0-20286 GCA_036877575.1 Botia almorhae | reverse complement strand
CACGCCACACTTTTCAGATTTTTATTTGCTTAAAATTTTGAAAACCATGTATCATTTTCATTCCACTTCACAATTATGTGCTACTTTGTGTTGGTCTATCACAAAAAAAGTGTGTGTGTGATATATATATATATCACACAAAAAAAATGGTAACACACGAACGCATATTGACAGGTCGAAGAAGGACATCCTATCATTGCATTTAGACAGAAGCAGTGGTTGGATAAACATTTAGTTTTCCTGCATCTTCCACAGAAGATATATATATATTAATATAAATATACCACTTTCTTAGTGATTGCAACCAGGGTGTGAGGAGATCAACCACCAAATAACTCTAGTGAATAAAGTCCCGCCTTCCAGTAGAAAGAGCCAATTATCACTCGCTAAACATTATCATTCTGTGGGGGAGGGGCTGAGGCACTCTGAAAAAACACTTTTTACACAATTTGAGCTTAAGAAACTGAAATCATTGTACAGTTGATGTCAGGTTTTAATAATTTTATTGTGATCTTATCCAGAGATTTTAGAGATATCTGTCTTCTATTCAAATAGATATGACATGGTCCTATATGACTCAAATAGCTGTAGGCATTGCAAAGATGGCCACAGACTGCAAAGACTTCCTTAAGGGACGATGGATGAATGGATGGATGGATGGATGGACAGACAGACAGAGAGACAGACTGATGGTCAGATAGAATAGAATAGATAGAAACACTCTCATCTCTGGTTTAAACATCTACAGAACTCAGAAAAGTCCCTATATAGATTTAGTTGGTAAAAATGAGTAATTCAATTATTTCACAAGCTTATAATTTCACCATAATTTGCTCGGGTTGATTCAAATCATTAGTAAATCAAACTTTCCATGTAACTTGGCTTGGCCTGCAGCACAAATGAAAGGCTGTTGGTTTTTGCGTATTGGTCAATTTAAGACCTAAACGCATGCCAGCAGAAGCCAATCATTCCCACAATCCTCTTGTTCGACTTGAAGACTCTTCATGCCATGCATTGATAAATCGCTCTGAGTGCTGTTCATTCTCAGCACTGGAAACTTGGTCGTAGCATTTGGAGGGACGGCAGGAACGGAGCCGCGCATGACCGCACCCCTTTCAGCGAGCCGCTGTTGAACCAAGACTGTCTTTCCTCAACGTCAGGGGACGAGAAGCAAACAGCTCAACTCATTTCAGCAGATGCCGGAGAGGCGAGTCGTAGCCATCGCTCACTCATGAACACTGCGGTCGCGGAGCAGCTTCCCATACAGAAATCTGATATTTGGCCATATATAAATGTATAAAACTGTATACGTGGACATGTGTATATATATATATATATATTGCTATTTCTACAATTTGCGTTTCATTTCAGTTTCAGCCTCATCGTCTGTTATTTTTCTTTGTTATTGGATTAACAAAGACAATGAAACAGAGAAAGGAGATCATTCATCTTGGTCTGTGTGTAGACTGAGCTTTACCTCTCCAATGAAGATCTCAGGTATTTCTTCTGGGCAGCAGTGAGATTAACTGAAGAACCAATGGAGATGTTTCACCTGAAGGAAAGACCCCAGTAATTCCACTTGTCTTAGCTGCGGTATAGATTTAACACTGCCTTATAATCGTACTGTCTTACAATCAAAAGTCAGAAGTCTCGATATGAACTCCACAGACCAACGATTGATTTATTTGTACCTATTTTTGGGGGTTTGGGAGAAACACAGACAAAGTTAATATTTTAATAAAACATGCCAACTAAGAATGCCATGAAGTTTTTTAAGCTGAAATTCTTCTTTGGGGTATATTACTGCATGCTAAAGAATGCAAACAACCCTTAAACACTTAATATGACACTGGACTTTTAAGCAAATAACTACCCACAAAAACACACGAGTGCAGTCTGGAGCACCAGTGAATGGGGCACGTGCAGGGTGCAACGCAGCAAAATGTCTCATCCATCTGCCATGCCACATACAGCCACTGTTGGATCACAGCACGTCGACCTTGGACTGTGTGTGTTTGCATGCATGGGTGTGCATGTATGCGATGTGTGTGTTTGTGGATTGCACTTTGGTGGGGTGGTGGTCAGATCCTGTGGGGAAGGGAGGCTCAGTGGCTCTTAAGACAGGAAAAGAGAAAGGGTGAGATGGAGTAAGAAATGAGAGAAAGGGAGGTAAGAGGGGAGAGTCTGTCTGGGATGGGGCCCAGCTTTGTGACACACAGACGATGGGGTCGCATCGAATGCACACACACACACAAACGCGCCACCCTTCCCCTGCTGCATTTTGCTGCCAGCACGCCCCCTCCCCCTCGTTCTTCACCACAACACGTTTTAAGATACATGTGAGCTGTTTTAATGAAAATGTCTTGGGATTTCTTCTGCAGCTATTGTTGCGCTTTACAGAAAACACAATTGGCACAATGTGTGCTGTAGTCTGCACAGTCTAAAATAATTAAGTCTAAAGACAGATTGATCACTGGAAACCATACAGTTGCACAATTCACAGAAATTATTTCATAACTACTTAATACTGGTTTTGACATTGCTGCTTGCCATGCTTGCATCTGAAGTTTGTTAAAGTTGATGTGAATTGCCGTTCGGCACCCATCTGACCTCCATTATATGACAAGTTTTAAACTGATCTCTAATGACAATAAGAGACATTTTATCCACTGTGACGCCAGACGAATAAGTTCATTTCACTTACATTTTGATGAAATATTTTATAGGCAAACATTTTCCTAATTTGAAATAACATGCACAATATATTAATTAAGGAAGGGGGGTGATTGGAAAATTAGAGGGATCTCTAAGGTAAGGTGAAAGTATAGTTTTACAATAAGACAAGACAAAAATTATGAATTGTGCACAATATAAGCAGGAACGCGCATTAATACATTCAATAGGGTCATTTTCGACTGGCAAAGAGATGTTTCTTTGAGTTTCTGACCCATATGCAGGCCAATCGTCCCACTGAACTGATCCCAGGTCAGTGTTTCTGTAACCTAACAGTAAAACCTTTGTTTGCACACAAAAACATTAATAAAACCTCAAAATGGACATCCACCAATTAGAGGCCATTTATTTTTCTGTAGAGTTCCCAGACATCTACTGTTACAGCTGACTTTGTGAGAAAAAACATCAGATCTGAAAGCTTCATACAGGCCATCATGATCGCTGATGTTTTATTGTAGCCCAACAGGTGGCAGACCTACACAAGTCTAGGCCTGTTTTAAAAACTCTCTTCTTATTGGCTAGCACACACAGATACGGGCACATAATGCTGTATTATTTCTTCCAGAACACCATATTAGATAATCAATAAGTGTCATTTATGTTTTGAACATACAAACAGGCCAGCCATCAGGGGCGCCACCTTAACCCAAAGAGTCCGATTGAAATGTGTGACTCCCCATAACTTACAGTGCCGGACCAAACCGCCTATAACCAGAACCGCATTCAAAACCCCAGCCAGAGTACACACGAGACCCAAAGCGTACGGAAGTGTGGGCTATTGGGATTTAAGCCACACTCATGAAAATTCACAGGCAAAAGGCATTTTGTTAGAGCTACTGTGAGAGGGAAGGCAGAGAGTGTGTCTTTGCCCAGCGCTCGATGACGTCTGTTAGACCTGGAGACAAGTCGAACGGCCGACAAGCTCTTACGTCTATAAGAGTCCGAAAATAAAGCATGACATCAGATTGTAAAAGTTGCTTTTTATTTGAGGATTTGATGGATGGTTTTAACAGTTACTTTATTTATGACACGCACATAATTATTTGCCTTTTATGGCTGAGAGCGACATTTAAAACAAATGTGCTCTTTAGAAGAATATAAAGCACATTGTTCATGAACGAAAACAACTGCACATCAAACAACATATTGGCTGCAAGGTTTGTAAATAGGCAATAACAGAAAATTGGGACTTTGAGATTGGGACTGTCTGTTGAAACGAACTAACAACATGTTAGTTTTGTTTCTTATTGCAGACGGTCGTGTGGAGATTTACACTGTTGTTTTTTTGGTACAAATTTCTTCCAGCGACATGAAATTATTTTGGTTTTTATTTCAGTGCAGGTCAAGTTTGATGGTGCATTTATCTGAAAAATAGCCAAACCAGTGTCGTCAATTGATGTGGAGAGCGAAATTCAGAAAATGCTTGAAAATGACGTTGAGGTTGTCCAGACGAAGGTTAATGGCTTTCTGAGGGATAAAGTTTGTTGAGTACGCAAGAGGTCCAAAAAATTGGACAACACATCAACGCCTGAGTTATGCAAGTGTTACTAAACATAGTCCTTGTAAAAATTGAACCCATTATTTACACATTATTTACACATTGAAAGTATTTTCAATGTGTAAAATATTTCCACCCAGTGTGTCAATCTCTGGGAAGATGATTTTCACAATGGCTGAATTTGGCAATGATCTCAATGATGAATCTTGGACTCACATCAGCGACCCTTCAACCACGAAGTTCAGTTTTCTTGGCCTGAAAACAAATCAATACAAAATCAATTGTTTTGTCTGTGTCTGCAAATACATGATCTCAGACAGTGGGTTCTGTGAGATCTTACACTTTGAGGAAACAGCCCCAGAGGAACATGCAGCCATGCAGCATGTTAATATTTTAGCGATTGATTTCGGTGGACTTATTACTCACTTTTTGCTGTCTAGTTTACAGAATCTATTGACGTACAGCTACATCATTTAAAAAAAACAAACAAAAAAAAGATTTAAGATCAGATCAAAAAGATTTAAGATTTCTTGTTTGTGCCACACATAAACCCCCTCTGGGTGCATTTAGTTGATACTTCATTGTATCTGAGTCCAGCCCATTGATGGCATATCACAAAGATCCATAGCTGTCAACGAGTGTAATTGAATGTACATTTTCCTGCAGTGCTGTGATACTGAAGTCTATAGATTGTGAAGCAGGGAGATTGTTGTGGACGACACAGTTGGCATCTATGTACATCACACAAATTAAATTTTCTCTCTTTTCCTTTATTTGTTTTTCTCGTCCTTTGTTGCCTCTTGATGTTGTGACATCATCGAGACGTGGCACAGCGAGGGCCATCTCTCCAGCCTTTCTGATTCCAAGCACTTTGAAGCCGGCAAACAGCCATGAAAAATTGCCCCACCAAAAACAAAGCCCTGGTGTGTCACGGCTGATAATTATTAATGCACGCACTTCTTTTTCACAAAGCGATCGCAGGCTTCTTTTGTTGGGTCGTGGAAAGATATCCATCAATATGTTTTTGTTTTGGTACCACTTTGCATAGAGTCAGTTTAGTTAATGCTTAACGGCTTCAAAGGGGCTCGGTGAGGCCTGCGGTATTGCAACACTTCTAGGGAGTCGCATTCCTGCATCGCACCAGACAAAGAGAACAAAAGCACCCGTTGAGGGTGTGACCCCCATGACCTCTGCTCTGTGTGACCCTGAGCGAGGGTGGGCATGCGTACAGTGCGCTGATGTGTTTATACACAACTTATGTCCTAAAATGACGTCTGAGCATTGGAACTGCGTTGAGTTGCATCAGTAATAGACACTGCTTAGGTTGGTTCTACGTGACTTCACCTTTTTAATAAGAATTACACCTGATGATCTGATTTATACAGAATCGCTTTCTTGCGCAACATGCACGAGTCGCAGTTAATGCAACAAAGCAGCGTGTTGTTCCATGTTTTTGAAGGGGTAACATAGCCGAAAAAAATTTGATACTGGTTAGACCGCCACAGTGATGGACCACCCAAAGAAATCTCAGGCAAGCATAAGTCACTTCTAAAACATTGCTGTTTTCATTTTTAATTAATGGCACTTGCTAAGGCAAACATTCCTATTCTTAGTGTTTGGGATTTGAACAAACCTCTACAATAAAATATCAAACTGTGATGTGATAGTCCAGCCTCGTTTGTGCTACAGACACGAGTGACAGACAAACATCAAATTCTGTGGCTTAATGTTTTCTGAAATTCCGAATTAGCAAGAGAAGGTGACGCAACTTCTAGAACAACTTTTGGTCATCAATTTAAGTTTATGTAGCATTTCTCGGAAATAACTGATAAACTAAAACCATCTGTTTAGTCGATTAGAAAGCCAGTTTATATTTATTGTATCGCTATTTAAGACAACGCAAAGCTTTTTGGTATTTCTCAAATTCCCGGACAGTGACTCATCACAAGCATTCGGCTTTGTGGCCGAAGAGTTTCAGTCAGGCTGCTGCTGTTTGTCTCTGTCAAATGAAAAACATGATCATTGGTTATCGTTCCATCATCAATCTGGGTACAGATTTTATTGTCTCGGAGATGACGCAAGCTACTGTCACAATAGAGTCGGTTCATATTACGGCTGTGAGAAACTGTTGTCTAAGCAATGATCTTGTGCCAAAATCTTTGAATTTGTTGAACAGCAAACTAGTACTGTCACAACTTTATGGATTTTCCAATGTTTGAAATTTGGAAAACATGGAAATGATTAACCATGGTAAGAGAATAAACTGATTTAAACCAGTAAGACATGGTGGTTTACTGATCTTCGCTGGTAAGGTTGTCCCAATTCGATTGTTTAAGAGAAGTTTAGGACAGTTAGTCAGCTTAACGAGGTTTAACCACCTAAGACCAGCAAACCCTCTCAGGCTGGCTTAATCTGTTTATTGTTTCAGCAGGGAAATGTTAAGTACAAAAGTATTTTAGATTGAGGCTTCTGCTAGTCATAGCTTAGTGTTTCTCAGGGCACAGAAGGCTGAGGTGTAAACACTGGCCTGGATAATTGTAGGCTAACGTCTTGACTTTTCATAAACTCAGCACAAAAATGTTGATGTATTTAACATGGCTCCCCCAAAATTACAATTTCTGAACCTGAGAAAATGTCATTGCTTTTGGAGCAACACAGAAGCTTTGGCCAAGGGCCTCTACTGACCTTGGGCCAGTCGGGACCACACACCTCACTGTGCACTAGATTGGGGCTGGCACGAGTCCTCTGACCTCAGACCGGTGTGGAGGACAGTGGTGAGAGGGGTACGAGGCTAACGGCACTGCCTGTGATTCATTTAAAGGAATAGTGTTATGTTTACTAATCTCATGTCAGGTGTTCTGTCCTGCTCCTCTGATATTTCACCTGTCATCAGATGTGCTTGGTGATCATAGGTCTGTGGTTTCTCCAGCCATCAGATTCATCCACTGAGAACAGACGTAGATACTGACAATTCCTGCAATTTTATATTTTAACCACAGATGTCAATAGAGAGAACAAAGCTTACAGTGCAGATGTAAGCGTTAGTAGATCTAGTCAATTACTTCAGATTAGATTCAGTCAGTTGCCAGGACGATGGCTTTGAGGTTGTTTTGACCAACACGACTGTGTGTGGTATTATTTATTGGAGGCTCGGGTTTAAGATCATTGTGGATTCTGAAAGACGAGTGTGAGTGTGGTTTAGACAGATTACATCTCAAGGATGTTCAATGGAGGCTAAAATTATTAAGAAAATCTGTCCCTCATCCAAAGGCAGGACTGCAATAAATCAAACAAATGCGCTTAACAAGTTCTAGATTATAAATATAATTATCTCATGTTATATTTGTGATGTTTGCTTACTTTCTTTGTTATTAGGTGTGTTGTAACCAAGTACATCTGAAGTATAAACATAAAGTTAACAGAACAAATAAAACAGGAAAGAAATCCAGACAATCTGTTTTTAACTAAAAATGCAACATTTATGGTGTGACACATAAGAGACGCAGCAGACACAAACAAATACTCAACACAACTTTTAACTTTAAAATAAGTTATCTGTGTGTTTTGACTTGACTTGATTACTCTGACATTCTGATACAGCAAAAGTTTACACTCCTGTATACACTCTGTCCTGTCGTGGTTTGCCTTACAGAACGGGCATGAGATATGTCATTAGGAAATGCTTTCTCCGCACTCTCGAAGGGAAATTTATGAGGTGCTAAGTACAGTGCTTATACGAGGGGTTGGAGGGCTCCACTTCTCCACTCCCTGATTCTCTCAACAAAAGAGGGAAAACAAGGGATGTCTTTAGGAATAAGTGACTTTTTTCCAGCGTGGCTGCCAGCCCCAGTTTAGATCTTCCAGTCCTGTTAATGACACATTTAAATTAGCTGTGGTCAAAGTTTCTTCACAAATGCGGTAGATTCATAGAGATTCTCTTCTCCTTGTCTGGCCTCACCTCAGCCTGGTTGGGTTCAGAAGAACCACATGCCAGGGTCACTCCTCTGCTGTCCCACCCAGCCAAACCATACCCATAATTTTGCCTTTGTTTCAGATGCTGCCTCAATTATGAGGAAGAGAGAGCAGTCTTGGAAAGGTCAACAAAGGAGAATACAGAAAAGAAAGGGATTTTGGTAGGCAGAATGATAGAGGAATGAAAATTGTTAGCATTTGCTCACCCTCAGGTCTTATCAAACCTGTACATGATCTTATGCTAGTCTGTGTGGGCAATCATTTGAAAAGCCTTCTCTGAAAAGCATTTTCCTCTGCTGTTTTTTCTTCTGCAATTTCCTCCTCAAATTATTCGGATATGCTGAATTAGATATAACTTTTTATTAATGTTTTTCAGTATTGAATGACATACATGTCTGACTAGCTTTGATGACTAAAATGCTGTTTAGATATGTTACTCGCTAGGTTTTGGACGAGAGCTGCAGAACGCAGATACATTGGACAAACGTTTCCTTTAGAGGGGCCTCCTGGTTCAAACCACGGACCGAAGAATACTGTGGAAAAGTCTACCATGAGGACGGCCCCTGATGGGACCATGTTAACAGTGGTGGGCAATTATGGCACACAAAAAGTTCTTCATATTTTCCTCCATGATATGGTTATGATATGGATGAAAGAGCTCCTTGGTCTTTTCCAACGACTGATGATCAACATAAAGTATTCGCTCAAAAGAAACTCCCTAAAGTCACATGGTTTACAAATTTAAAACTTCTGAATAGCAGAAAAAAGACTTTCCCAAAGCATCAAACAATTGCCAAATGAAGTGGGAAGGAAATGAAAATAAATTCAACTAAACAATTCAAAATAATAATCTAAACACAATGTCTGAATGACTGTGTCTTGGCATATTGGACCAAAAAATCATGTCATTGTTGTTGCAATGGTAAAATGTGTTTTTTAACTGCAGTCTGGGTATAATTTTCATGCCCGCTATGTCATGTGTTATGTTCTGCCTTGTGCACACAAGAATTATGGGAAATCTTCAGCAGTGCCATCCTACAACATCTTTGTCTTCCCTCTCAGAGTAAAATGCCAATGCTCAGAGTGTTGCTCTTTCATAGCTCTTGAAACTTAACGATGATATTGATTCATCCAAATATTAATTTTGTCTCTAAAAGTAGATACAAATGAGATACAACTGTTGACATACAATAAGATTATGGAGCTATAAAATAATCTATAGCATAACTCAGTCATTTGTTTTTGAATGTATTTAAAAATCTTGAGGTCTTGTGGGTTTTATTTCCAAGGAGTACACATACTGATAAAATGTATAACTTGAATCTACTGTAAATTCCTTTGAATGAAAATGTAACGGTTGCCTCTCTGTTTAAAACATTAAATTAACTTTTCTTTAGGCGTATTTAAGTCAAATGAAGCCAACTTACATTGTCTGGGAAAACAGACCCAACAGCTCAAATTATAATTCATTATTATTATTAACTTAGCGTTAGGAATTAGACTAAGGTGAGGAGATCATTTCGAACACTGTTATGTATATGCTTAATAACTGTTTATTTTGGGTTGTTTATTTTTATTTTTTGTTCATAATGAAGTTGTTTTTACTGTGGTGCCTAACTTAGCATACATTTGAAGAGAAAACATCCAATCAGTACATGTTGTTTTTCTGGATGATTTAAAAAGGCATTACTACGGAATTAAATCTACTGCACTTGTATATTGTTACAGTTATGGAAACTCTCTGGATGTGAGGAAGAGTTTACAGAGATCTTGATGTTTTCAGTCTGTCCATGGTGTTACTTTGTAACCATCGAGAGCTGATAATGCGCATGAGTTTGCAAAGAATCCAAACACTCGCTGGCACGAGCAGATTATCCCACCCAAACCACTGATCGTAGATGTGTCTGTATTTTCCCAGCCTCTTGTACTGTTCCCGAAACCCTCTGGCTCACCACTCCAAAAAAAAAACCTGCAACTGTGACCTCTAGAAGCTTATGGCTATTTCTGTTTTGATAGACAATCTGACAGACAACAAGCTGTCCAGTTTCCTGAAAGATTCGCCTCTTAAAGACCAGAGTAATCTCGGCACAGCAGATTCCCAGCAGCTCTTCCCAGCATCTGTCGTGAAGGAGTTGAAAGTTGTGACTCTGTGTGTCCAAAGCTATGATATGTGATCCAACACAGTGAGTGCACGGTTTTTGCATTTGTAAACCATATTTATTTACCCTGGGAAGTCTAATGGTGCGTTGTTATATCTGTCACTGTTTCCTATTGCTCTGCATACATTAGCTCGGGCTTGTTGTACAGGGGCCCGTTTTCTTCACTCTGTAATCTATCATTGTGTCTGTGCAGGGTCAGAAAGCAAGGACAGACAAATATCTTCCTGATCAAACCATGCTTATCCAAGTGAGTCCTATTCACTTGATGTATTACTGTTTTTTTTTAACCCACTTTATGCTTGGCCTTTGTACACAGATGTCTGCATTGGGGCCTTCAATAGAAATTTATAACAAATCAATTATATTCTTATGCCTGACAAAAAGGATGGGGCGATCATCTTGATATAGCTGGCCAACATATGTAAACAAAGTGCTTGTTGAACCCTATAAATTAGCATTTTATGTATATGCTGTTCACTTAGCTCTGTGCGTCAGCTGCAGTTAAGCTTTTGAACAGCAGGATTCCACACGATTCTCGTTTGACATCTTGCAAATGCTACTACAGACTTGTCTAGTTAATTGAATGTGGTAAAGATTCTTTATAAACTCACTATAGGAATATTTTTTCGAGTGAGCACCCTTGTGGCTTTCAACTATCTGCAATCCCAGGAGCTAAGAATTTACCTCAGAGGAACAACTACAGACAAAACAAATTAGTGTTTTGGAATGTGAGGCAAAAACCCAAACAAACACCACAGATTGTTTGGCCACTTGCTTACTACTTTGTATGTGTTTATTTTTTGTTTCGTAGATTTCATTTCAGATGCTGTCCTGTGAGGATGCATGCAAGACCGAACCATCAAAAATGTGCCTCAAAGGTCCTGTTTTTTCCACACGTCATACAGTGTGTTCAGTTCATAATAGAGGAAATAAAACAATTCTAGTTTCCCAGTGTAGCAGCACAGCACTGTGTGGTTTCCATGACTGCAATGGTTAATGATTAGTTGGTAAACAGTGTTGAGGAAGCTACTTTGAAGCTATTTCTGTAGCTTGCTGGGCTACTTATAACTAAAGGTAAACTACAGTCAAGCTACTCTTTGAAAATGTAGTTAGCAACACTGTAACCTATCTGAATTAATTCTAATTAATTAAATTAAGTTAATTTAATTGGAGCCATTGTGTAGCAAGTTGAATAGACAATGTTATTTAGGGTGGTAACATTAAATTTTCCCCCTTTATACATTTACACTAAATAAACATCTATAATATATGGTAAGAATGCATGGTTTTGCAGTGCGCAGTAAAAATTGATATTAATGCTTTAGATAAACATACAGCAGTGCAAAAAGTTGGTGCAGCGATACCAACCCACAATGAATAAAAAGCTACAGTGTGTTCTATCAAAATTGTTGTCCAAATGTGCAAATGTGTGGAATGGAGAAAAATAATAAACGCTGGTTCACTGCAAGTCAAAGAGCTCGTTTTGTTGACATTTTTGGGAAGGGTCTCTATTTCACACATACATTTGTGACACGTCGTTAAAGATATTTGTGTCCTTACCAGAGTTTCCTCCAAGTTAAACGCTGTTGACCCTGTTTGTGGTTCTTTCCTGTCACTTTCAGAACAGAACAATATTTTCCTGATTAATTAATTTCGACCAGCACAAGTTCTCTAAAACATATAAATATCAAAAAATGTCTACTTTATTGAAACCACAGGAGATGTTGGTATTGTCCAAGACACACAACCTTCCTGGAGAGGTCACACACCAGCCCTATTTTCTGCTCTGGTGGGCAGGGAAAGCAGTAGTGACCATCGGAATGTTCTGGTTTTAGCTGTATGTTTGAGATTTCCTGATACCCTTTTCCCCATCACAGCACCATCAGCCCACCAGCCCCCACCAGCTCAGCCCACGGCCCCCAGAACTGGTGGCTTGATGCCATGGCACAGACTCGAAATCCACCCCCACTCTATTTGGGATGGTGAGTGCGACTTCCTGAAAACAAATGCAGAATGTAATCTGTTGGATTTACTAGTCCATCTGATAAAGGTTTGTGTTCTTGGCTCTGACCCCTGACTGTGGAAGTTCTCATCTCTTATGCTCTCCTTGTTCCCCTTTCTTTACAGGACTGGGAATGGATTACTGGAGATGCTCAAGGTCTAATTAAAACTCCTTATTTTCCCACCATTTCCTGGCTGGCATCTTCTACAATTAAGCAAACCAAAAGAGAACCAGGTCAAAAGTTAAAGGCCAATCCCAGAGAGGGCAGAGACACGCCTAAGCAGGAGTTGACCTGAAAAATCTGTCTCACCATCTTAATGATGATCTGAGACCCTTTTGGTCTTCTGAATAACTCAAGATTTTTTCCTATTCACACTACTTGTCGTATTTAGCCCATGGGGAAGCATCTCTTTCTTCTAAGCCTAGCTAAGTTAGCTTTGTCTCCTAAAGCCGCACTTTAAGGGGATTAACCAGTGAGCCAAATTTACAGCCGGCTTGTCGCCTGGTAGACAGTTGATTTCTGCACAACAATTAAAATTCCAGCGTTTGGCTGGCATACCACAGATTCACAGGAGGTGAATGCCACAGACTGGCACTGACTGGGCAATTGTGGCATTGTAGCTTTACATGGGGGTGTTATTTAAATGGAAAAGAGACGGTTATTCACCAGGTCATCACAAGAGTACAAAGCAGATATAATGAAGTGAAGCAAATGCTGGCAGGCGTCTGTTCTAGCTAACAGTTCCAAATCCAAAGTCTGACTGCTAAACACCAGCATTAGATAATGTCACAGCAAATCCCCTCCTGTATACACATGATTGAGGGGCTCTCACTGGTTTAGTCTGGGTTGTTTGTCCATTTTTAATTGGTTTCATAGTTAATTATAGACTATTGTTATAGTTTGTGCTAGGTGGTATGTGCTACGGTAGGTACAGTAAGCCACATTAAAATCTGGGATTCAAAATGTAATTCAAAATGTATTGAAATATGAAAATTAACAGAACGTTTTAGGAATCTGAGAAAGAAATGAAAGAAAAAACTATTAAAGTTTGAAAAAAAAGTTTGCATTTAAGTTTGCAAGTTTGCAGGAATGTCCTATTAAAGTATGAAAAATATGAAATATGAAAAATTAGGCGTAATAAAAATTTATAAAAAAAGAGATAAATTACTCATGCGGTGATTTAAGATTTTGGCCATAATGGGCCAACACTCACTTTTGTGTGTCTTTTATATTTAGGAAAAACTAGCTGGCCTGTGACCAAGCCAGCAGCATGTATGTGGCTACCTAAAGTTCCAGAGTTTCCTGTTTACAGCTGTGTGCGTGAGACACTTTCTTGGTTTGCGTTTTTGAGACATGTTTCAAATTCTTTAAAAGTACCTTTGTTATATACACGTACAGTTTTGTGCCAGACAATCTTAGCATCATCGTATCAGAATTTCCCAACATATCAGAAAGCACTTTGGGTGTTTTCAAAGGAAGTGCACTGGACGGACAAAACCGCTGAACGATGCTCTTGTAGAGGTCCATCTGAAACATAACAAAAGAAATGTGCATTCTCTGGGCAAAGAAGAAAACCACAAAAACAGATTGAGATGATGTGGTAAATGAGGTAAACGTCAGGACCGGAGTAACAGCACACGTGAGCGATTCGTTCTTGTTTTTAAGGCAAGTGTAGTTCTATTGTTTTTATGTTCATTGATCTCTGAACTCTGTGAAGTCCCTTGTTTTTTGGAGACCAAGAGCAGTTCACTGTGAAGACAACAGTATAATGTGTCAGTCAGGTTCTCTCTTTCACCATATGAACTTGAAATGCTCATGTCAAACTGTAGCCCCAGAGAGCTGACTACAGTGAGGGAGGCAGCATTTAAACACCGCTGCCTGTTTTTTAATCCTCCTAAAGCCTTTTGATGACCGCATTGACAGTGAATGACAAAAATGACTTTATTTTAGCTTGACCTGCCGTCAAATAAGTCTCACCAACAAAGCTTGTGTGCAACTACCCGTGTTGTTTTGCACATCTTGGTGGGTAATGTCGATTAAAAGGACGATGCAGAAGAAGGGGACACAGCTTTCAAGCATCTTTTCCACCTTCCACCAGCCGCATCACCGGCTTTCGGTGCATAGAAAAGGCTGAACCTGTCTCTAACCCCTCCACGATATTTGTGAACCCCATGATCGCAACTGCTGCACCGCCTTAGCAGCAGCGGTGCCGGAACTGTGGGGAGCGCAAGCCGATCACCCTTCAGGAAGAGTGTCAGGCAAGACACTCGCAATGCACATAGTCAGCCCCCTCAAGAGCTGACCGAGGATACTCTGCTCCCAAACAAACCACACACCAATCGTATGTATCCCTGCCCGTGATGTAGCGAGAGCAGGAAGAAATACACGATTTAAATGCCTGCTTATTTGCCATAGCATTCAGTAATATCTTTATTAGGACAAACAACACAAAAAAAAACTATTTTGTCTATAAGTCACAGCTAAAAATCAAAGTCAAAGCTAATGTCATTCCGGATGGGATTTTATAGCTTCTTGGTCCTGACGTCACCCTGCTGTGATGTTCCGTCATGCCGTTGGAATGATTTCACACACATTCCTCAGACGCAATCATGCAGAGGCTTTTCCCTTGAAAGGCAACTGACCCTTATAAAATCAAAATAAGACCCTATCATGACAACATTAGTGTCAATATAAYTGTGTATAAAATGTTGTTTTAGAATTTGTGAACATGCACACTTCATGTGTAAATAAACAATGCAATTTAAAAAACCCTTATAGCGTTTTTAGTCAAATAAAACATTGACCACAGTGAACAAGTTAAAACGGGTTTGTTCCTTTGTTAAACACTTTTCCATGGTTAGCTTAACATTTGCATGGAATTGCCCGGGAGCATGTTTTTCCAGGCCAACTGTCAACTTGCTAGCACAATTAGCGTCACTCTGAAAGTCGGTTAGGATAAGAACAGTGTTTAAATTTCTTTCAAAAAATAAACAATCATTTAAATAAATAGACCGTATCATGTTGTGTTTTACACACAGACCGTTCTATGTGCTAAGCTGAAGAATTGTGTTTACAGTTTAACCAGTTTCTCAATTCAATTAAGCCTGTGAGTGTATTTTGTAGCTCTCATAATAAAATAAATGAACCATAGTGCAACATTTCCAATAGTGCATTAAAGTATCCAAAATAAGGATTGTGCTGCTTTATATGTGGTTGTCCATCTGTCTCCTGAAAGAGTCTTAAGAATTCCTTAATGTCACCTGCTTGAGTTCCACAAGGTCACACAGGTTGTGGTGAGTTAATTTCTTTGTAGTTTTACAATATTTGTGCTCATTGTACTGTGTCACACCAATGATGTCAAATCTGTCACCCTAATTCAAAACAAATTTGTAGATGATTTTTAAATATTTTTAAATATTTACATAATTTGTAAAATAAGTAGCTAGCATTGCCAAAAAATACAAATTTGTGATGTGCGCATGAAAATGGTACCAAAATTGTTAAGTACCATCAGATTTGAAAGTGAAGTAAAAAATGAATCATCTTTATTGAGCCCATACCAGTGAGGAGTGAACACACACTGCATGTCAAGAACACACACAACCAGAGCAGTGAGCATCTATCATTCCAGTGCCCAAGGAACAACTGAGGGAAAGGTGCCTTGCTGATGAGCACCTCAGTGATTTCCTCCTGGCAGTTAGAGGTTAGAGACTGCCTTAGCTTGAGTTAAATATCAGCTTGAAACAATCCTGTATTATACATTCATTTATTCATAAATGTGACATTTTTGTGTCTAATATTTACCTATGTTGAGTTAAACTGTTGGCAAGTTCTGTAGCCTGTTTTTGTCTTAGTACCCAATATGAATGAGCAAATTGTTTATTTTAGATTTTTCATATGGCCCAGGAACTAGGTGGTTTTAAGGTTCATTGGACCTCAAAATGAGTATTATGAGATATCAACTATTTTGGTTGATTCTATCAATACCTCAAGTATAAATACAGTGAGCAATCCAACCAATCATCTGCAGAAATAAAGAAGGCATTCTAATCTCTGAGCTATCAGAAAATCAGTGCAATTGAAGTCTGCCAAGAGGTTGTGAAATTGTCCACTGTCTCCTTAGGCCAAGATTAAAGTTTAGACAGTAAAAAGGACATTGTGAGCCATGGAAAGATAGAGTTTTTAAGAGCCAAATGCATTTTGTAACTTGCTGAGTGCATGTAGAAGTGAAAATGAAGGGGATAAGCCACAAATTATGGTTTCTCGTGTGAGGTAACACAGTGATCCATAGAACTGGAAGCGAGTCAGAAAGTTTCTGTTCCTGTCTGCAAAGGTGTCACAAAGTTTTTTCACATGCAGCTTCACGTTTTATAAAGTCTCACATGGGTCACTATACAGTCTTCACAGCGTTGATATATGGCCACAATTCTATGTGGCTTTCATTTACTCACATGCCCCTTCGTGCTTGGCAGGGAAACCCCTAATAATATAATATTTCCCTCTGCGTGAGGCAAGGGGCAATTCAGTGCCAGCTAAGGCCTTGTTGAAATTGAAACTGAGCCCAGTCATAGATCTATTGTGCAATTCGCTGCACACAACTTGATTGGCCTCGTATATGTCCACTAGCATGTACTTACCGTGTGTTCTACATGCTTTTGTACTCCCTGCTGAGCAGTTGGGAGAGCGCTGTGTAGCATGAGTTCCTTCGTGTGGTCAGTTCTGTTTGGGTATCCAGTCGCAGCTGTACCGTGGATTCCCAGACATCTTAGCCTCCTGCGGTCGGACCATCACCCAAAGGTGTTCAATGTTCTTGGCGGTCACGGTTGGGCTACAAGCCTTGTGGTTCTGCTGTGCTCCTGGGGTTAGAGTGACTGCATTTAGATTTGCGGCTATCTGCGCTGGCCCTCCAAGCTTTTCTTGGACCCTCTCTGCTGTGCACACTGGCACGGTGTAGATCGTTCTTATGAGAATGCATCTGACGGCTGCCAGGATATAACAAGATAGTCCTCAGAAACCACTGCAAATAGATTTAGGTGGCTGAATCCATTTTCTGAGTGAATAAGCTACTGTAGGTCACACAGTAGCGGGACTTTCTGCTATCAAATGTTATATCAAGGTTATATTAGCATAATCAATATAGACAGGAACATCATAAGCATTACATTTATTTATAACATATGGTCTTATGCATTACATAAGACCATAACATGCCATTTTACTTATGTAATTAGTGAAAGATGATAATAGAACAAATCACTAACCATCACTAACCAGTTACCACACACAGTCAAACTTTACATATAAGATGACTCAGTGGATTAGGCAAATAAGGAGTGTGTTTGCATAAGTATGTACACGTGCAGGGTTGTGGGAACAGTAAGTATTCTGTTCTCTCATTACGTCCAGGGATGTCAAAGATCTGAATGTTAAAACTTCATCTTCAAAACCAAAACGAGCAACAGTGATGTGACAGTCTGAGAAGAGTCAGAAGCCTACAGAACATTCTAGATGCATGGTGTACGGAATGTCGCTGTGGTGTCTTCAATGAGCTGTTGGGTAAAACTTCTGTTTTGCATTTCCCAATGTTTTAAATGATGGTTCTCATTACTGTAATACAATATTTGTTTTTACCTCATTACAGTTAAAAAATACTAAAATACAGTAATTATTTAGAATTGCTGTGATGTTTATACGCTTTCACATGATCTGAGAAGAAAATGAATCATTTAATCATCATAAATTACTATCACATTGCAAAATATTCTTAAAAATAGACCGGACATTATTTACACAAATATAATGAATTACTTTTCGGTTGATGTTGGTGTAACCAGGTCACGTTCCGGTTTTATCACTCTCATTCACTTGCACAGTTAAATTAGATTCATTCACAACGATTCAAAAAACTTCTGCTGGGGTTCTAAAAGGGCATCCACCTGTTTGGCCCAGTCAGCTGAGGTTACAGAACGTAACGTAATGATGGAACAACATCAAGACAGAAACCGCACAGGAAGGTGTTCTTCCCTGGCCACCATAACGGAATTCCTCAAGTGGAGTGTGGCAACCCACATGGGGAAAAGACAGTTGCCGTGGTAGCCGGAAGGTTGCCATGGTGGCAGGAATCAGACCGATGACTGCGAGGCTGCCTCTAGGTAAACAGAAAGAGTGACTCATGGCTAGACGCACGGATCTCTTCTACTATATGGATCTGTCTTCCATGGGCACACGTCTTGTGCACCCTTTCTCAATGGCTGCTGATCGTACCCCTCAACACCACACCAAGCCAAACCAGACCACGGGTGCTGCTTAGTGCACATGCACATACTATAAAAGGAAGCCCTAAGTTCTTTCTCATCTGCCCAGGCAGACATTAGACATTAGTTGAGCGGAATAAATGGCCCGCCGCAGTCTTGGTTCCCCATTCAGTATAGCAACAGGTTTTCTTTTTGACCAGCTGTCTTTGGCCCAGAGTTGAATGTCTAGGAACCGTCTGTGGAAACACATCTTGGAAATATGAAAAATCACATAATGCTATAAAAATGATCAACATTATTAGCAAATGGAAATTATTATTATTATGCAACATGTGAGGAGGTTTTAAGTTTATGTCTCAAACTGAGCTCAGATTCATCAAGATACCAACACCTGCTATCAAAAGTTAGACAAGATTCATTCAGACAACTTCCTAAAACCAATTATCTATGCACCTTAATTTTATAGCTGTATATTCCTACTGTATGCCAACAATTACCTTTATTTAAGGCTGCAATCCGTTTTACTGCCATCTCTGTTTAAAACAAAAAATTGCAGTTTAAATTCTAAACATCTGCTGTAAAAACAAGCTACAAACGCTGCGTCATTGTAGCACCCTCACACACAATATAGTAGCCGAACCTTGTTTTTCTGTTTACAGGCGTGATGTAACAAACAGTTAAACTGACATTTCCCGGGAAGTTGGACCTGACAGCTCAAATGATAAATCATCGTTATAAACTTAACGTCGCACGTAAGGTAAGAAGATCGGGTTGAACGCTGATCTGTTATCTACTTGCTCAATATCTGATTTTTGTTCATTTGTAACCAAAAAGTAGCTTTAATTTTACACCTAAGAAAAATACACATACATTTAAACAAAGAACTCAGATATTCTATCCACATCAGACAATTTACATTTAGTGTTATTTATTTATTTTGTACATTTTTGGTGTGAAGTCACAAAATAAAAAACACAATTTCTACATGTATTATCATATTTTACAAATTCACAAAAGTGAAAAAATACAGACTCGTTCCTGAGCGTTGAAACGTTCATCCCTCTTCAGCTCCGTTACTGTAATAAAGTGGCAGCATGTTTGTTCCACCACGGCAATTAAAGTTCTCTGTAGTGTGTAAAGTAAAGTGTACACTGTAAAGTGTAGCTGTGTCCCAATTCAGACACTGCAGCCTCCAAAGGTTGCGTTCCAAAACCAAATGCGTCACAGTGGTGCGACAAAGGCTGTACCCTGTTGAAGGCTTCTTAAAGAACGAACTGTTTCTTTACAATCTAGGCTATTTTTAAATAAACATTCAAAACTGTAGTTACATAAAAATATGCAATGTGCAGTGTAATCAAAGGGTCTCTGTGAGTGTTTTAATAGTAGTTAGTTGTAAAATCTACAGCAATTTGTCAATTTTTAAAAAATAAAGTTCTGGTTCCATATTTGTTTTATAAAGTCAGAAATGTCTTTGCCGTGTCCTGCTGCTGTCACCTGGCAACAGGAGCAGCAGGTGACTCAATTGAAAGATCCTTTGTAAACTAGACCGTCTTTTTTCGGTTCGTTTATGAACTTCGAATTCTGTGTCCGGACACAGCTTGTATCAGTCCTTGTTGACCTGTCCTCTTGAAGCATTAGCCTGCTGAAGGATGCCTGCTTACCTGCAC
>JAZGTJ010008878.1:0-18811 GCA_036877575.1 Botia almorhae | reverse complement strand
TATATGTCTATATTACATATTGTATTTTTGCTATTTTGTACACTGTCTGTTCTGTATATCTGTATATTTGTATCTTTCTGTATATGTATATTGTATATTATTGTTTTTAATTACCTGTGTCTTGTCTTGTCACTGTCATTCTGTTGCACTGTAGAGCTTTTGCCACTACAACAAATTCCTTGTGTGTGTAAACATACCTGGCAATAAAGCTGATTCTAATAATAAACTAATCACTAATTGTAGCAGCAGGATTGCACAACACTGGCCTGGTTGATGACAGTCCAGGTCATATATTCATGTGTACTGGACAGTATATGCAAATACCACATTGCTGCTGCTGAAGACATTTTAATCCAATTCATTTTGTCCTAATTTATTACACTCTCATTTTGTCTAACCACAGGCCTTAATTTCCCACGGCGGCCCTCATGGCATTACGGTATGCAGAGAGAGGATCTGCTGCGGAAAGAGGAGAAGTCATTTCATGAGTATCTGGAAGCTCTTTACTCCAAGAACCCCCCTGGCACCCTCAGCCACTTTGAGCACAATCTGGAGGTGAGGCATGTTCCATTATAGAAGACAGAGCCGAGGCACTTTAAGAAAAGATTCTTCATCATAACTGAAACGAGATTGTTTTTGAACATGAGCATCTGTTTGGCCAGATATCACCAGGGATAAAAGTTCCTTATTTTACAAATTCTGTAGAAGCCTTTCTTCTTAAAACTGTTATGCCTGCTCATCTTGCTTTGTTTACATCTAATACAGTGCAAATCGGGTGTATTAAACTTTATAAAAGGAGGCTTTTGTGATTACTGTCATCGTTTTTACCAGCCCCCAGACAGAAGCTGTACAAAACCGGGCAGATGATTTATAAACAAAACAACCTTTTAAAGTTTTTTTTAGATGTTGAAATGCTTGGTTAAATGGCCAAGCAGCTATTAGATTGCAGTAAAATTACAGTTTTTGCATAGAAGATGCAAAAAATAGAGACCCATAAAAAGCTTCAGCCAGAAAATTATTAAGTTATTTTTTAGCTGTAGCAAGCCAAATGTTGGCTTATCTGAAGGAATGTGTTTATTCTAAATTTCTGATTGAGAAAGCCTGAACAATTCTTTTTAAAACAAATTAACATTCTTTGAGTTCACAGTCTTTTTCTTTCTTTTATTGACTTCCTTTTTCTCTTGTCTCTCTTAGACATGGAGACAGCTGTGGAGAGTAATGGAGATGTCTGATGTCATTCTGCTCATAGTGGACATCAGACACCCAGTGAGTGTTCCACTGTAACGTCTGTTGAAACTTTTAGTAGTTTTCAAAAGATCATCAAACGTGTATAGCTGTTACACTAAACATGAGCTGTCCCAAATTATCCAAACAGAAGTGAAAATTAAATAAATTCCCACTAGGTGGTGCCAGAGATTGTGTGTAATATATAATAATAAAATGAGTATGCTTTGGATTTATATTTGCATAAAAGAGTAGTAGTAGTATGGGAAGAAGCAGTTTGGAGTGCACATTTTAGGACTTTAGGTCATGTAAAGCTTATCATTATTAATGGTTTGCAACAAGGGTTTGCATTACATTGAAATTCAAAGCATGCAAACATGATCTCTTTGTCTATAGGTGCTACAGTTTCCTCCTGCCCTGTATCACTACATCACTGGTGAGTTAAAGAAGCACATTATCCTGGTGCTCAATAAGGTGGACCTGTGCCCCGCCCCTTTAGTGTTGGCATGGCAACACTACCTAATGAGACAGTTCCCCCACCTGCACTGTGTCTGCTTTACCTCACACCCAGGACAGGCCTACAGCACTGGTATGCGATAATTAGCGCTGGTGTTCATTATTAGCGCTGTTTCTGTAATATGAGTGAATTATTTTTTTGTAATTCTTTCTCTGTTGTGTTCTGTATGCAGTTCTACAGAAGAAAAGGATGAGGAAGAAGGCAGGATGGAGTCAGGCAGGAGGACCAATCCACATCATGAGAGCATGTCAGGAGATCACAACAGGAAGAGGTGACATGCAACTTGCTCCCATACCCTCCCAAGTGACTACGTTACAGTAAATGAACATTCTGTACAGGAATGCTAGATTTGCAGTCCCAATTTGCAAACATATGCTTATTCGACAGCACTTTGTAGTATCAGTAGTGCAAGTAATGCATTGAAACCAAGTGCAAAGTGCACTATGAGTCCCTGGGCAATGTACTTTCTGAACTAATAAACAAAGTGTGGAATGTTGTACACTTTATACATTGATGGTCACAGCGTTCCCTTACAGCAGAATGGGAAGAGTTTAAAACACTAAAGCTAGCAGCAAGAATGCTTCCATGTAGTAAAAGTCCACCTTAATACTACCCTAATACTAATAATACTCTTTCAATACTCATTTAGTCATTTAGCAGATGCTTTTATCCAAAGCGACTTATACTCTGCACTATATGTTTGAGTATAAATGCTTAGTGTATAGTACGTATCTATACGTATACACATACGTACATGTGTATCGTTTGGGACAATAAGTACTAGCTAAGAAATTATGTTTGGTGTTTGCAGTGGATTTGAGTAGCTGGGAAAAGAAGATCCAGAGGGATGCTGTTGCCATGGGAACTGAGGGGGATCAGCCTGATGATGCATTGGAATCAGTGTTGGTGGAGCATCATAGTGATATTGCCATGGAAATGAACAGCCCTATGCAAGAACTTTATAAAGATGGGGTACTAACATTAGGCTGCATAGGTAAAACTTAAAAAATGGTTGAATAACAGTTGCATGTTTTGTTAGAGTTTTTTTAGATTATTTGTTATATTATGTAATGGCATGCATTGTCAACAGGTTTCCCGAATGTAGGTAAATCTTCAGTGCTGAATAGCTTGGTTGGCAGAAAGGTTGTAAGCGTATCTCGAACCCCTGGCCACACTAAATATTTCCAAACATACTACCTCACTTCCACTGTTAAACTATGTGACTGTCCTGGGCTTGTTTTCCCCTCTCGAATGGACAAGCAATTACAGGTAAACAGCACATATAACACATACAGGACCGATGAATGATACAACAATATTCATGAAAGTTTAAAAATTTTGGTGTGTGTGTGCTGTTATTTATCTTCTGAAATCAGATCCTGGCTGGTATATATCCAGTGTCCCAGCTGCAGGAACCGTATACTTCTGTGGGTTATCTGTGTGAACGCACCAACTCTCTCTCTGTATTGAAGCTGATACATCCTGACCAGAGTCCAGTAACACAACACGACCCCAGCACACAGGACTGGACGGCATGGGACCTGTGTGAAGGTGTGTGTATTGATATGGCACTATTTATTTCAGGTTTTATTGTTAAAATATAGTTTTTTTTATTGTTAATATTGTAATACAGTCAGCAAAATAAATGCTCATTGAACAATCGCATCTCTAAATTTACCTCCTTTACAGCACCTGCTACTGTCATTTAAATTGCTACTGTCATTAAACTACGATAAATTAAAACTATTACTGTCAGAATTTTAAGTTTGGCTATTTATTGTTGAAGGGCCATGCATTCTTTTTTTAAATTTGTTGTATGTACACATGCTCAGAAGTGTTGTTTTTCCACTTATTCAGCATGGGCTCAGAAGAGAGGGTATAAGACTGCTAAAGCGGCCCGCAACGATGTCTATCGAGCAGCTAACAGTCTTCTGCGGTTAGCCATCGATGGACGACTCTGCCTGTGTCTTCATCCACCGGGATATACTCAGAGCAAAGGTCAGAGGTCAAATCAGCACAGATTTGTTCAGGTCGTTCAGGCACATGGCCAAGATTTGATGCGTTCATTTCCCTCTCTCCAGATGCATGGGAGTCACATCCCGACTTGACTGAGATCATCGCTCTACAAGGAAGAAAGGATGAAGAGGAGTGTGAGGAGAGGGAAGAGGAGGATGGTGAGTCCAGCTCAGAGCTGGAAGAGGAGAACGATCGAGATGCAGATGATGATGAGGATGCTGATGGAGATGATGAAGATGATACTGTTAAAGCTGACAGGAGAGGCCTCACTCTTAATATGTTCAGTGTTCTGGGTGAAAACGAATGCGAGTGAAGGACGTGTTTGGTTTTTCACTCTCTTATTCCATTTACACACATTCCTGTTTCCTTTTTTGTCAAAATCTCAATTCATCACTCTGTGATCTCTTTATGACCATCTCCTTTTAATCCGCAGCATGTCAATCAAGTGGCTTTATAAAGTTCATTTAAAATGCTACAATTGTTTCGTTTGACACTCCTGGCACACTTACAAAGCCCCTCTTATAAACGCGTACAACACATCCCCTATTTTGCATAATTACACCTGTTTAGTCTGCAGTGTAAATCAGATGTAAAACTTTTTATATTATCAACCTTGCTGTGCCTCTGCAACCTCTCTGCTTTTATTTTTTATCATCAGAACATTAATATCTGAGTGCACATATTGACACATTTTTACCTGTCCTGCATGCAGCCTGTTTTTCCTTTTTGTGAGGGCAGCGGCAATCCATTCAGCCAGTGATTGTACAATCAGTGTAATTACAATCACTGATTCATTATTAATCTCACAGCAGTGATGCCAAAGGTCAGGTGAGGTCAAAGGTCATAGGAGGGGTTTGCCCTCATGCTGTAGGTCTTAATGAGAATGCATTACCATTCTCATGTAGTTGCTTATGTAAATGTATTTTGCCCTCAAACGTCTGTATGCAGGGCAGGACCAGTTGTTTGGGGCTAAGAAAGCAACCAGGCACAGACTGTCAGTTACAGAGAGAATCATTCGGATAATTTAAAATAAAATAATTTATGGACACTCAAAGCACTTTCTAAGCAGAAGGCAACCAGCATTCTTTTAATGTTGAAGGCTTTATTTTTTGAGCAGATACTTATAATACGGGTGATGAAGTGAGATTGATGTTTAGGGGTGCAGTGACTTTGTGCCACAAAATGTTTTAGACTATGCAACATTTAAAGAGACATCAGATCTTATGCATTTGTTCCAGTTTTGAGACAGGTGATATTGTATAACATTATGCATACATGCTAGCCACACGCCGATGTGATTGGCCAGAGAGAAGAGCTTGCTGTGATCTTGGGGTCATGCATGTTCTTGGACTAAAAGTGCACCAGTTGAGAAAGTGTACATGGAGTCTGGAGCACTTATGGTGTTTGTCTCAAAGTGCTTTACTAGTTCTCTGCTGTTCAGCCCCAGTGATTTCACGAGGGTGTTTCTGTTTGTGTGGGTGTGATGGTGTGAATCATCCTGTCTCTACTGTGAAGTTATTATACATGAAAATAAACCCTGATGAACCCCTGACTTGCTGTCATTACTTTGGCACAAATGGTAACAGCTATCAGTGTCTTACACAGCACAACATATGACACTAGAATGTAATTATTAATGTAGGTGAAACAAAATATTAAAAAACTAAACATATTAAAGAAATAGACTGCCAGCATATATGAAAACCGCTAAAAGGCTGTGATCCTTAAAGCCATCTCAGGTGGCACTTCCCGAAGAGAATGTAAAGTGTACAAGGATGCTCCCAAAGCAAACTTGAAATACAGCAAAGTTTGTTTGTTTTCTGTGTCCTGCATCAGTTTTTATACTTCCATTTGTGTCATGTCATGTGTTTACTATTGTTCTAAAATGCAACGATGTTCATAAATAATTTGTAGGTGTGTCCACACTTTGTTACACTATGGTACAGCATAGCTTTACAGTAACCTTTTTGCACATTTTTAATAAAACTGGCCAACAGACCTTTACGGTAAGATCTTTGACATACTGCATTAGATAAACTAATAAATCGTTTAGAATTGTTTCACAGCTAACAACATTGAAACATTATAGAGACAACACAACCAACACAAATAATCTCTCTCCTCTCCTAAAACAAACACAGCTCATCAATTTGCTGGAGTTTGTGTAAAACTATTTGCCTGTTTATAACCACAGTCGATTCGACACAACTCAGATATTTCACTCAGCCATGACCTCATAAATTATAAGGATAATTATAATAATAATAATTTAATAAATTAAATTCTGTGGTCTCTAACAGCAGTCATTGGTCATGCTATCTCTGCCCATGTTACATTAGTGTAGAACAGCCTGCTTTTCACATGATGTACAGAACGTGACTGGCACACTTTTAAGCCACTGACCAGCAAACAGTGAGTGAATTGATCCTAATAAGTCTGGCTTTAACAAAGTAATGAGTAAAGAGACTTTTATTATCTGTGTCTGAGACAGTCTGGTTTCTTATCAATGTAAACACAACAGGTCACATAGAGGTTAATCTGGATTCAGACCCATATCTACAATCTGATTTTTCTTATGAGCCACACATTCTTTATGTGACATCCAGCAATGCAGGAAGACTAATGGAACCTAAGAAAAATATGAGGCAAATTCTACGGTACTGACAAATGCTTAATCTTCTTTCTCAAGCACATTTGCCCAGTTAGGGCTTCTGATTGATTAAATATCTTCTAAAGTCTCAAATATCTCTAAAATTAAAAGTTCCTTTTTATCTTGAGTGTAAAGAAGTGAACTAGAATGCCTCTGTAGGAGGTGCAGAGGTGGCATTTTGTCTTTTTGACTGTGTATAATCTGTATCACTTTCCTTAGGAATGCAGAAGGAACTCGGTGCATGCTGGGTAATAACACTGGCACAGAAGATCTTAGGAATGTCACTATCGTCTTGCAGCTCTACAATATTTATGATGGCAGTGATCTTGTGCTACGTGAATAATTGTTTTAATGGATACAGGAGGATCAAAAAGTCAAAATCCACTTGTTTCTGTCCTGAATATGTAAAACTTTTTTTTATCTTGGATGCTTCTCATTTAGTTTTTGATTACATTCTTATTTTGTGACTGAAGTTGCTGATAAATTTAAGTTTCCTAGTGTTTGGTATGTCCCCTGTTGCTTTAATGATTTTAATGCTTTAATGATGTTAAATTATCGTTTATTATGTATATTTGTATAGAAGTTCCTTCTAAATGTATTTCAGGAAACTTAATGCATCAGGAAGCCACACACACCACTGTAATTTATGACTGGGCAGTTGTCTCTAGTCTGCTTCCGAGCTGGGGGTGGTAGTGGAGTGTATTAGGTGACCAGTATTCTGCCTGAAGCAAACCTCTGTTTTCAGTACAGCAAGTCAAAGAGTCCAGACTATGCTGACACAATAGGATTGACAAAATATATAATCATTAATCAGCATTGGTATATATACCAGCACATGATAGATATACATTTACCACAAAAAGCTTTCTGTTCAGCTCTGTATATACATAGCCTAAGGACTGTATAAATTACACGAAATAATGATTCCTGGTGTGCAATATATCATATGTATGTATAGCTGCGCCTGTGTTTAAAGATTTGGATTGATTGGAATGTCTATGTGTATGTGCATAGATACATGAAGTAGTGTGTGTGTGTGCTTTGGGTGTTGTGACTGTTTGCTGCTCACCATGTTTGTTGAAGTCTATGTGTCAATAGATATTTTTAGCTAGGGCTCTCACTGCATTGCAATGGCACCCATTTCCAAAATCCCAGCAACCCCCCACTCCACTTACTCTCACTGTGGGTCTGAAAAGAGCAGGAAGAGACAGACAGCAAGAGAGCAGTTACATTGTTACACAGACGGTCTGCAAAATTAGACCCTCATTCCTCTGTATCCATGGAGATAGTTTTCAAATAGATCATCACACTCGACTCAACCACGATTATCGTCAGCCACTACAGCGACAGAAAACAGTATTTTGCTGAAAAGTTAAGAGGTTTTTCCATGTTGAGGTTTTGCAGATTTGTTGAAAGGGGTGACCAGAGGAGTATGTGGATGGGACATGAATGCATGTTCAACCAGAGCAAAACAGACAAAAACTGTCTAACCGCATGAGACACAGACACAAAAGCAATTACTGTCTGTTAAATAACACCAGTAGTCACACTTGCATTTGTTTGAATTGTAATTGGTAATTGGAATTGTAAATGGTAATTTATTATTAGTGTTGTTTTTGATATACAAACTAGAACTGAAGCAAAGATCAGAACCTCCAAGACCCAAATACAAACCAAGGTCATGGTTATGAAATGGTCAAAGACCAAGAAGACATAATCCTAAAAACATCTCCAATACAAACTGGTCTAAAAGCAGCTAAAGTTGTCTTAATGTTCTACTGATCAGAATATATGCTGATATAAATAAATGCTTAAGCCTTAAAATGCTGTACAACGCAGAAAAACGACAGGATCAACAACTAATGCATGGTATTACTACTCAGGAATTAACTAAAGGCCTTATCACACGGAAGCGTCACCTTCAAGCAGCCCAAGCCTGGTTCTTTGCTGTCCTGTCCTGCTGACTAAGATGGCAGTTTGACAGACTTCAGAAAGTACTGAAGCATCAAGCAGACCAGTTCTTAAAGCATGTGAGGTGACTGATATCATCCATGGAGTAGTAGAGCTCATGGATGAAGGACTGTCTGGTGTATTTTAACTTCCCAATAACCAAAAGAGATCAGAGAACTGACACCCCTTCTGACCCCCACCCAGACACCCGCTTGCGGCTGCAACCTGACCCTGTGACCTTTGACACCTTCACCTCTTTAAGAGTAACCTAAAATGGTCAGTATATTCAAATGTGCAAAACTAATTTCTCTGCTTATGACTCTTCTTATGACCAGTGCCATGATGTATCAAAAATAAAATCTTGAACACGATAATGTTCAAGATTTTATTTACGATAATAGAAAGACAATATTTCACAAACCACCATTACGGTTACTATGGTATTCATAGCACATTTTATTCGTATTCATAGTCATTAACACAGGACAAGTTCTGGCGGCCGTTTAATGTATTTTTAAATTATTGGTCTGAATAAGCATGCGATAGATTGACAACTTAGACTGTTGCCATTTTAGACTGTTTTTTACTTTAACAGATGTAATTATAACACCTACGGGAATCTGTCTGTCATTGTCATTGTCTGTCAAGTCAAAAGTCTCAAATTCCCTTGAAACTCAGACACCAAATGTGACTGATCTCATTTCACAAAACACTCTTTCACACACACACACACACTGCTTCCCTGAACCACCCCTGTCGTATTACTCTCTCATGACACTTTAGAGAAGCTCTCCAAGTCTAGACCCCTGAGACGACCAGCCATTTTGAAAAAGGACACCACAGAGGGCAGAACAGAGAGTATCCTGGCATTCTTCAAGTGTGTGTGTGTGTGTGTGTAAGAGAGTGGGGTGGGGGAGGATATATGTGTGTGACTTTGAGAGCTCATTGATAACTGAGGTAGCGAGAAGGATGCAGAATGAAGGATTGCGAGAGATGAATAGATTATGTGCTTTAGTAAGGGAATGAGTGGAATGCTTGTTTCTGTCGCTTCCCCACATTCTGCAGGCCTGACATTGTGAGAGTGATCTGCCCACTCTGCCCCTCAACAGCTGTGGTGGTTGGGGTGTGTGGGGGGGTATGTGCATGCATTTGTGTTGTTTTGAGCTTCCTCTTCTACCCTGAATGAGTATTTAATTACATAAATTTACAATTCATTAAAATGTGATGCATTACTAGCTTCTCAAGGGGTAAACTCTGATTAACTAAAACTTTCTAGTGCTATCTGTCATCTCTTTCTCTCTTCACTCTTACTGGCTTCATTACAGGAATAAACTTCGGCCCTGTGGCATTATATTTTTGTACATGTGTTTTATAGGTATATACACTATTAGAAGACATTTTTGAGACCAAGGTTACCAGCTTTATTACAGTAATACACTTTTGTCCCATGTTTAATATTAATGTACATATATTTTAAACACATACATTATTAGAAGACAACTGTCATCCTTTGTAAAATTTGTTAAGCAGTGGTTCTTAAAATGTGACAAAGTGTTTTCGTTGGTTGGTTTTCTCTCTCGCTGTCTTAAATGTTTAAGCCTGGTGAAACAAGGGCCATCCCAAACAATATTAAACAGGTTCTATTAGTCTTAGTGTGAATGGGCTTCACTTTAAATTCCAATTAAATTTACCTTCTTTCTCATATAGTCACACTTCTCCTCCTGCTCTGTCTCTCCATATTCTTCACAGTAAATTCCACACACAATCAGCCCTGCTTTTCATGCTTTGCTGTGTAAAAAAATAAATAAAGTGAGTGAGCAAGAGGGAGCGAAAGAACAAGAGTGCAAATTTAGCAGTGGAAGAGATCTGTTAAAAAGTTATTCGCAACAAGCGTAACAGGAAGCCTTAGCTTCAGGAAGAGTGAAAATGAAAGGGAGAGAGAAAAGAGTGGGACAAAGCCGGTGCAAGAAGTGAAAGTAAATGAAAAGTGTGCAAAGATCATTGCAACATTACAGGGAAGTTGGAAGTTGCCAGGGAAACACACAAAGCTAGGCCAGCAGAAAAGAGGTGTAAAAACAGAGGGAATGAAAAACAAGTGAGAAGAAAGGAGAAGTAATCAGTTTGCCATGAGCCATATCACCAGTTAAGCCAGTAAACGTTATGGAACATTGTTCCATATGTTCCATGCCAAACACTCTGCTTTTTATTGCACTTTGGTGAAAATGTCTTTCATGGTATTAATTTTCATTATAAAACTAATCTGCAGTAAAAGAGTATCTGCAGTACCCCTTTCATCAATTACATTTCACATTAAAGAATGAGTTAATGTATCCCAACTTTTTTAACCACACAAGTGCAGTCATTGAATCAGTCAGTTAAACAGTGAAATGAAAAGGGGAAGAAAGACCAAACAGCTGGATTTAGGATTTGAGTCTTTAACCATTAAAAGTTTAAAAGTGTACAGTGTGTGTATCCGTGTGTGTTCAAAAGCAAGTTAATCATATGCAGTCAAACCAGGTCATGCACTATTGTTCTTTCTAAGCCAAAAACAAGCTGTTTTCCTCTGTCAAACTTCTGTTCTGAGTCTATGAGTTTGAGTCACAGAAGTTTCTAACTGGACCATTCCGCTTTCCTTTTTTTTCTCGCTTACATTTGTCCCTGAACACACCTCTCTCACAGTTTTATGCCTGAGGTATTAAATGTTATTTCATTTGCCCTTACTTTCTCTTAATTTCTCTGTGCAAATTCTTTCTGTGCCATAAAAAGCACAAGCTTTGCACAAACACACACACATAGTCATGCTCAAACACAATGCCTGCGGTCATTATGCTTTGAGAGACAATATTGACATGCTAGGTAGACATCTGTCTTTCTCAGTCCACTCTTTACCGCATTACTGAATGACTGCCCACAAGTTTCCAATTTCCCATTTCTTTCCAATGGATGGGCAAGTAGAAACACATATCTGTGGAATAGCTCTCTCTTTTGCTCACCCACTCACTTCTACCTGTGCTATTTACCTTTAATATCACTTTACACTCACTTTGGTTTTCCATTTGAAGTGTTTGTGCATGCCCAGAATCCTGCACAGTGCTTGAATGTTCAAAAGCTGAAGACATTTCCACTCATCCCTCTTATTTAAACTCATTGCTTCAGAGTGCTCATGTTTTAGTCTGTTAACAGTGGTGTTTACTGTATTGCCTGAGGACGTAATGGTATATTGCTTCAGTTTTACCCTGTAATAATGTCATCTTTTAAGACTACAAAGGGGGTCGACACATAGATCTAGACCCCTGACATCAACTCTGTCATCAATGGAAAACTGCCAATATTACTTTTAGTAGACAGACTCCTAGAAAGAAAATCCAGTTAATACAAGGATGACCGCAAACACTGGAAAGGGTTAACAGCGTAAATCCTGTTGTTTCCTTTCCAGCGATATTAAATTTCATATTCCCCAAATCTCTCCGTTCCTGTAACATCGTATAAAAGTCTCTCAGAGGTACGCATCAGGTATCATTTACAGCGGCGCTGCCAGGTCACGGGTGCCTTCCTATGCTCACTGCGGATTGGCCAGTTGCCTTATGAATTATTCATACAGACGCCTGATTGAGGTCAGCCATTGGATGCAGCTAGTGCAGTTATGTAAATGAGCACCTGGTAGTGTTTGCGAGCCCTGAAGGGAGAGAAAGAGCGGTCTACAGCGCATTTGAGCGCACGCAGAGAGAAGCTGAGATTGAGAAATAAATAAAGACGCCCGTGTAATTTGCGTTTATTTTCCCTAGTATTAGAGCATTCGGATCTAAAAGAATATTCTTATAATCTGGAATGGGACGTACAACGTGGCTTCTTTCAAAAACTTTATGTCGCCTTGTCTAAGTTAATTAATTGGTCGTTTTGTGGCTATAAGCACTAAGTTGTAAGACTTGTACTGGATGTCTGCCTGATATTATAAATACAACCTGTCAAAGTTAACAGCTCGGAATAAAAAGGACATCAGGCAACACATTTGAAAAACGTTTTCGTGTGTCGATACTTTAACCTTTCTTCCAGATCTCCAGGTAAGTGATCAGAAAATAGGTATTTTGTACAGTTTGCGTTGATATAATACAGTGTATGAGAGGCAACTGTTAATACGATACATTTTGTAGCCATGAATTCTCGCATTGCGATTGTCCGTGTTGTTTCGACCACTGTTCCATTTCGACTTAGTTGTTTAACATCATGTTAAATTGTGTCGTGCGCGAGTAAAGCTCAGCGTATATGTCGCGTATATGTTTTGTGCATGGCGGCCAAGGGTCTCGGTGAGTGTGTTTGAGGAGGGTTTGGAAGTCTGCCGAGGTACAGTGAATGCGTCTGGTCTGGTGCGGGGAAGTGTTGTTTGTATGTTCACCGTTAGGTTGTTATTCACACACCTGTTCGTTGAACTTTTAGAGTTCATGGTTTGGAATTAGAAGCCATATTTAATGGCAAATTATTTGATAGTACAAAATTGCTTTAAGACTGCTGTGGGTCGGTCTGTGGTATATTTACCACCTGTGGCGTGCCCTTACGCGTCAGCTGCCGCAATGTCAGTTTTAACTGTATGTGCAGAGCTGCCTCGAAGACGCGCTAGACTGACGAGCCACTGCGTGAAACCGCTGAGATTTATGTATCTTTTACCTGGTATCATATAATACACTAACTTATGAAGGCTGGTGGTGTCTGATTTACAACATTTACACAATGATCCACCACACTTACTACCTGTTTTTTTGTTTTGTTTAAGATTTCTTTAACATTTACATTCATGTAGGGTAGCGCCCAGTTAACAATCTGATCAGTAGCGGGAGAATTTACTTTTAAAAGAGTAAACCTTGACTAAATTAATTGGCTCCAAGTTGCGGTAATGGTGATTATACCTTATGGGAATGAACGATCTCAATAAAACGACGTGTTTAACTGTTTGTGAAGTCCCGGGGCTTGTGCGCGGAGCGGTTATTAACCCTATGACCTTTCCTCGCGAGAGGTGACCCGGTAGACAGCGTCACTAGAACGAGCGACTTTATGTGCCTAGAGACCACGATTCTTCTAAAATAAACACAAGAACGCAAACTTACAGAGTTTTGCATAAAAAAAGAGTCTAAATTGGGATTAATTCTCTTGGTATGAATCAATTTTGTATGGTAACCGTTGATAACACCAGAATGGCATAGCTGCTATAGTTCTTGTTATGAAAAATCTTTATTTGGAGGCAAAGACCATAATTACCATAGTTTTCGCTGCTTGGAAAAAAAAGAGTTCTCCAACGTGAGATGGTTTGCTAGTCTTCAGCAGATGGTTTATCTGGTCAGTAAGTTTGTATGAACTTGTTGGGAGGCCATATAAGACCAATAATATAAGACCATATAAGCTCTTTTTCACAGCAAGGCTTTGTACTGACATGTAACAACAGATTTCAGATCGGATTTTTTTCAAGAACAGAGATCAGATTTTATGATGGGACTGCGGGTGTTGTGGTAAATTTCGTAAGGTGCGTTTCCCTAAATGGGTTTAGGGATTTTCTGAAGAGGCAAAAAAAATGCAGTGTTTGCACAAAGGCATGTTTTGCTATGAAGAGATGCAAATAAATGCACCATGTAGCTAAAAATTTACCCTCCCCCTTCTTTTCTCCCCTTTATCCTCTTGTAAATAAATGCATAATGAAAAAAGCAGTGAGTTGTGCTGTGTCATCGCGGGAGGTGACCAAGTTCCAAGTGTGGTACAGAGGAATGTGTGAGTAGGCAAGCACACATTGAGCAAACATTTCTGGGGGGTCGAATGCATTGATTTGAACAGTATGGGTGTTATGAGTTTGTTTGCTTTTGTGTGTGGAGAACTGTTCTGGGCCATTATCCGAGGGAGGTTTGGTTTACTGCGCAATATAAGATTATAAATCACTTTTCTTTGCCTTTTACCTGCCCTTCTCTCATTTCTGTCTTTCTATCCCGGCCTCACATTTATTGAGCATTTCAGTTTTAGTTTGCCGTGGCTTATTTTCCACAGGTGTTGTTTTCATGCTCATATCTCTGTAAACAGTCTGAGCTTCTTGGCTAGCATGTGGTTTGTAATGATATAGAGTGATTGAAACAGAATTGAAAGGAAGGGAGAGACAAGGGTGGCATACTGAGTGGAAATGCCCTCTTGAGTTGGAACTAACATCCGGCAACTATTAAATTGCTTTTAACACTCTCAGCTCTCTCTGTCAAGCCAGCTCTTCATCTATATATACTGATCACTTTTACAAAGTCACATGTTTATAATCACTGTGTCCACTTGCTCAACCTAGTGCTTTAATGGTGCTATTAATGTTGAACAAAAACTTCAGCAGTTGTGCTGCTCATGTACTGAATTACAGATCGCGCCTCTGTACTAGCCTGATCATTAAGGAAATCATTGGTATTGCATCTTAAGAACCCTGCCATCAGCTCTGATTACTTTATTTAAGGCTTCATGAATCATTCTTATGTAAGGGTTCTGCTTTCATTAATGATTTCCTTTAAGAGGTAACCACAGAGTAAAACATTACAGCCAGTTCTGCTCATATCAGCCAGCTTTCAACAACCTTGCTGTCTCTGAACCGCACAGAAATGAACAAATGAAACTCGTGTATTCAGATTGATTCACACAAGGAGAAATTATACATTACCTAACTCTGAATTGTTCAAACAGAACAAGACTAATCGATAACAGCGGTAAATGTAAACTGCTTGAGGCAGTTTTTAATTTTCCTTTCTGATCAGTACAGGCGCTATTTTCAGGTGTGTAATGAAATGTTATGTAAAAGTGTTTTGAAGACATTAAAGATGGTGTTGAATCGCATTCAGAATCTAAGTATTAACTAACAAACAAATGTATGTATACATTTGTTTATATAATACATAAATATGCACGCAGTTCTCTCACTTTAAAGCTGTCAGGTTTATTTCTTTCCAGTAATTACTTATGGCTTCAAGCAAATGTAGACAAGCTTTGGAAAGTTGTTCATAGAAACAGGAACATTTAACATCAAAGCCACAGCTTGTTTTTCTCCTCTTGCCTGAATCTCGATTGCCAAACACTCTAGAGGAAACGTTCACTTCTGCCTATTATAAGCCTTATTGTGCATTGTTTGTGTTTATCAGGGTTATTAGTAATCCTCCAGACGTTAGGCAGATACTACACCTGTACCCAGTACACCCTCCTGTTTGTTTTGGCTATTTTTTACTTCTTGAAGTTTCCTGATATCCGCATTGATCAAACAAACAGTCCAGAGACATCTCATGCAAACTGATGCTAAGCTCCAGAGGGAGATTTTTGTGAAAGCGCTCAGATTTTACTAGTGTTATTCTGGGCATAAATCACTGCTGCTCACAGCACTGAGCTTTGCATTATGCCTTCCCGTCTGACCTGTTCTCTCCATTACTTTCTCTTGCTCTTTCTCTTATTTATGCCTTTTTAAAAAAGCCCTCTTTTCACCTCATTTCATCTGTTTTGGATATTTCATACAAAATGTCAAACGTTGGCTCATTTTTGACTTCCTAGTTACTTAAAGGTCTTAAGCCAATTTGGGGGTTTAGGACCATAAAGCTTCTCGCCTTCAAGCATTTCATCTTGACATTTTAGCCATTGCAGAGACCAACTGTAAAGACTTTATTCACTTTTCTGCATGGTTGTATTTGAACACAATTGTGTATGTGAGCTTCACTGTTTGAGTTGTTTATTAGTCTCTCACACACTCTCAAACTCTTTCAGGGTTTAGCTTTAGCTTCGGTTAAGTAAACTCTTACATGATGTTGCAACATTGAGAAAGACATTCAGTGCTATACTGGTGGCATTATTCATTTAAATGAAAAATCCATGAAAAATTGTAATTATTTTGTCATTATTCATGCCATTCGGGTGATCAGTTACTTTTTAAAGAGGTTATTTCAGATTTTTTAAATGTAATTACAAGGAGACTATTAGATTCTGCCATTCATTGGATTATCAGACTGCACAGATGAGATGTCCTGGTAACTGTCAGATCAACACGGGTGGTTAGAAAACACATGTATCTTTATTTCAAGAGTTCACTACTCTCAGGGTTTAGGAAACTGAATAGGGTGATGTTCTCATTCTGGATGTGAGTACATGGGAAAGTGGATTTGGCATCCTGTTTAAATGGCCTGAGTTTACTGTGGGAACTGTCAGATCTGAATTGTTAAATTAGAGCGCGGAATGTACCTGGCAGGTCAAAGCCATATAAGTTCATTTGGGTAAGTGTTTTTATGTAGATCAGGTACTGGAAGAGCAGTTCAGATAACAACAGTTATGATGATTGGATAATTTGGCTCGCTCCAGTCAATTGTGGTAGAATTCTTCCCTTGTAAAGCGACTAAACCTTCCTGCCATTATTCAACTTTATTTTTTCTCTCCCCATCTTTTCTTTTCTCTCTTCATCCATTTCCCACGCAATTCAGTTTTGCTCTGTGTCATTCGTCCTCTGTTTGCCCTCTGACTCTTCTCTTGTTCGAGTAAGTAACGCTTATTTCCTTTTTCCTGTCAGCCACACGTTTTTTATAAGTTAGCGGTCATTTTGGACGGCCTGCCAAAGTAGCATCTCATCGGTGCCGCTGAGTCATTTCGGCTGACGCACACCCAGGTCATGATTTGCCGTGAAAACCATGTGCTCAAGCATAAACACAATATTTTGTTCTTTATAAACACTACCTCTCTTTGGCCAAATGCTTTGATCTGAAGAGTCATAGTTATTTAAGCCAAAAGGAAAAACATCAGAACAAAGGAAAACATTCAACAATAGGGATGAGGGTGCTGTCCTTTCACAGAGGCCGTTACTAACTGCTGCCTTTCGTGCCGCCGTGAACACACACCGTTTCTGTAGACTTGGACAGGATGGCTGGAAACTTTTCATCTGTCTGGCAAAGATCAGCAGGACTCACTCATAATAGACTCACATATGTACAAAGGGGTGAATGGGGATACAATCTGCTCTATCATTTCAAATGGGTTGGAGAAAGTGTTTTACTGCATCTTTGTTAAATGACATTGTGATGTTGTTATGGTAATAAATAACAGTAATGCCAGACAGTGTTAGACTCAAGCAGTAACTTATAGGTATTCTGTTAAGTTTCATTGAAAATTTTAATGCGATTTGTTAGAGCTATATTGCAATGGTTGCTGCATGTGCTCAGAGAATGTTGATCTGTGGTGCATATATAGTAGACCCAGGTTTGAATCCAGCCTTCAGTTTTGTCTTCTGTCACCTATTCTTCCCTTAATAATTTTCTTTGTCTTTTTTTAACTTTGTCATAGAAATGTGGCAAACAGCCATAAGTATTAATGGTCCAAATATTTCTATTTCAAAGTCATTTTCTATTTGGAAAATATAGTTTAATATTTTATATATTCTTATTTTTTTAATGTTTGGGGTAAAATGTGAGCCTGAACTTCTCTTCATGAGATTTACCTGAGATTCATGAGATTCTTCTCAATGTGCCTCATCAGCAGGTGTAATGCTGACAGCTCTTGATGTGTCAGTGTGTGATGTAGCTCCAGGCAAGTCAGGTAGATGTGTTTTTTGTCAAGGTTTTGTTAAATGAAGCTGAGCTGATGGAATTTGCTGTGTGAAATTCCCCAGAGCAAAATCACACAGCAAAGAAATAAATAAATGAAGCCGTGATCTGGCCTAAACTCAGCTTTGTCACCTTGTGTTACAAGCCTTGCTGTTGCTTTATAGGGAACAAGGGGCTCCGATTGATTTTTGAGGTATGCAAGTATAATGAGTCATCTGAGTGTGTTTAGAGGCTGTTTAAACTGAACACGGAACGTATGTATGTCTTTCTAAACTAGTTCCAATATAGGACCGCAAATGAGGTTTAGTCCATTCATTCAGTCCTGCAGGGACTTAAGCTAATATGACTTTATAGCAGAGGCATTACTTTTAAGAACATGATATGGGAGTTTATAGGGAAAATGAATGGTCTTTTAAAACAAACTAAACAGAAACTTGCCCCACCTTTGAGTTTACAGCAACTCTCATATCCTGAGTTTTCTATTATTCTGTTTCCCCAGTCTTCTAGTATTTTCTCTCTCTCTCTCTCTCTCTCTCACACACACACACACACACACACACACACACACAAATAGTTTGGATTTGGTTAATTTATATTGCTTATGGGTTGCCATGGTTACGCAACAACGATTGCCCCTATAGTCAACAGACGTAAGTGTATGCCTAATGCCAACTGTAATAAAACCAAACTTGTTACAATACTGAAATATTTGGCACAAACACACATTTTTCTCTCTCTCTTGCCGCCTGTTTCCCCTGGTTTTTGGAAACACTTGCACTCTGTCTGTGTTGGCCACCGCCTGTCTGAATCTCAGGACAGCTGCACTGGCTTTCACACACTCATGCGGAGCAGCTCGTATAGTATCGCACACACACAGTAACA
>JAZGTJ010008877.1:0-20288 GCA_036877575.1 Botia almorhae | reverse complement strand
GATGTATAGGTTCTACTAATGTTACCGCGAGAACGTTTTGAGGACAACGTTGATAGAACGTGTAGAGAACGTTAGCCGACGTTCTGAGAACGTTCCCTGTTAGATGGGAAGGCAAATTACGTGTGACGTCATACTTATAGAAATAGTTCACTTAATAGTTCACCCATTATTTTATTATGCTTTTATTGTGTGAAACACTGAAAGAAATGAGTGTTGAATCAAACTTTCTGTTCAAGCATTTATTGATGAAACAGAGTTTAATTCTTCAATAAACAGTGAGTGTTTGGGTGGGACTGTTGCCAGCCGAATACACATTAATATGGTTCATTTTAGTCTTTGCTCTTTATAGTCACCTCTTCATTCTAATTATAATCCGTATCTATGTGTACTTCGAATGTAAATATCAAATCTAATTTTATGCATCATGAACTCTCTGCATTATCCGCGTATTTCCTCAGAAGCCGGATGGCAGGCTCTTGATTGCACCTCACAGCCTCTTGTAAGGCCATGTTACCCCATCTGTGAACATAAACACAACACAAAAGCACACATTAGTCCTGCTGCTGTAACTGCTACATGCCTGATACACAACCTCCGTGTGTTACCGGTCCTTGCGCGCACAGTCTGCGCCCGCATTCTCCACCAGGAACCTGATGATCTCCAGGCGTCCCTCTGCAGCCGCGACGTGCAATGGCGATCGCCCATCGTAATCCACGGCGTTCACATCCGCCCCCGAGAGAAGATACCTTCGAAAGAGAAATGAGGAGGAATTGTTTTCGTCGTAGTTTATCATATCAGTTCACCTGCTGTTTGTTGAGAATGTTTATGTCACTCGGTGCTACAGCCCCTGCTGTGTAAATATAGGGTCAAAGAATTAAAAGGTATATTTAGAAAACAATTACAACTGCCCTAACAATAATCTTAAAATAATATTTTGTTATTTCACGATGACCTTTATAGAGAAAAATAGAGACCGATATGACATCACAGCTAACCATTTTAGGTTGTAAAAACTGTATTTTGAATGTTCTAGAAGCGTTCAAAACGTCCAGTTTTAATGACATTAAATTAACGTTACCATAAGAACATTATTCAAACTTTTTAAATTCCTATAAATTCTTTTGTTTTTAAAGCGTTCCACTAACAACTTAGGAATAACGTAATGTTACTGAGAGAACTTGTTTGGTAATTTTCAGGAAACTTTTAGAGAACTGTACTGTTAGCTGGGACGGTTTTGTATTCATTGTGAAATGTCTGTAAGATTCATCTTGCTATTCCACAGAGCCTACCTGCGCAAAGACACAATATCCCCTTTGTAAGCAGCCAGGAGAACATTCATAATTTGGTATCCCTGTAATTCAAAAGAGAAATGCTTTTATACCTGTATCTCTGTATTATTTGGTCATTCTAATCAATTTAATTGAGTTCTGAAACATCCAGACGGACCTCTGACTCCACCTTCCACTGTCTGTAGGACAACATCTGTCGGAAAGGAGTTTTAATGTCAAAACTGTGTAGCTGGAACGTTGAAACCAGCTCCTTTGACAAAACAGACAATTATTAGTTAACATGCCGGCAAATCAAACCAAACTGGAGTTTTTGAATCCAGGCACACTGCATTTACCTCACAGAAATGGACTGCCCTCCAGGAATTCCCATTGGAATCCAGCCCAGGTGACCAGCACATGAGTCCAAGAACTCCAGGAACCACTAGCAGCACTGCACCGGACTGGCTGGACTTGGCAGGCACAGAGGTCTGCGTTACAGAAATTAACAGTATAATATTATGCGCCGAAATGCTTTTATTCTCCTCACACTTTGACATGATGAGCTATGCACATTTAAAAATTGAGAATTGCCAAGTAATAAATAAGTACAGATAATGCAAGTAATACAAATAAAATGCAATACAAATAAACCAAAATCTGGACTCTCGCCATTAGAGGGCAGTAGAGGAACACAATTCTTACAGACATTGTTATTGACCATTATTAAAGGTGCGTAGGCAATTATAGCGAGGCTAGCAATAGCAAGCTCGCTTTGAAAGCATAAGATCCCGCCCTCACTTCAGAGTGCTTTTCAAAGCCACGCCTCCTCCAACACATGAACGCATCCAAAGTTTGAGGAGGCAAGCAGGACATCCTGTCATTACATACGGACCGAATGCAATGATTGGATGAACATTTAGACAACTTTACTTAGTGATTGCTTTTAAGACTTAAAGACACCTTTAACCAGCATACCAAACAATGTTTTCCCACCTCGCCTTTAACAATTTTGGTTATTAATGCGGCAGGGGGCAGTTGAATTAGTTTCATGTAAAATGCCAGTTAATTACTTCTTGTTGTTGCGGAAATGAAACAGAATTGATCCTAAATCTCAAATATATATCAAACAAATACGACTCATTATTTACTGTCTCAGTCACAAACCACAGATGCAGTTCAGGAGCTCACCTTAAAATGGAACGTTCTGGAATAATCGTTCATGCCAGCCACCTGCATGATGGAAAGGGTGCTGCGGACAGCCTGAGGGGACAGTACTTGATCACCTGACAGGGGACACACACCCCCGTTAGCCAGAGACGCGGCTAGCACCGCTCCAGATTCGCAGGTAACTTCTGTGGATAAACACTGATACATGTGCGCAATTAATTTGAATGTAAATTCTCCTATACAACAAACCTGCCCAGCTAACAATTTTAGGTCGCAAGAAAGCAACCAAAACGTTAAGAATGTTATTTTGAAAGTTTTAGGAATGTTCAAAACGTCCATTTTTTAAACATTGTATTTACGTTATTGCTTGGTTATAAAAACGCTATTCAAACATTTCTTTCAATCTGTAATGTTTATAAAACGTTCCGCTAACTACTTAAAAATAATGTTTCTGATATATGATATATAACATTAAAATAACGTTCTACTAACTTTAGCGCAAGAATGTTTGAACATGTAGCCAATGTTCTGGGAATGTTCCCTGCGAGCTGCATAATTTCTAAAAATGAAAATACCTGTAGCAGTAAATCCAATGTAGTGTTGATCCCCACGCCTTCAGGAAAGCACTGGAAGAGTTAGTGAATCAAAAACAGATGAGTTCAAAAGACACTTTATAATGTAGAAAAAGATCCTGCGCCGAATTATCCCCAACTTACTTTCTTCTCCTGCAGGTAAAAGGAAAGCGCATGGAGGCGAATCACGTCCCTGCGCAGATTCTGATAACTGCAACGGCATCGCCCACGATTACAATCACCACCAAACATGAACCAACACACAATCAATCTGAAAATCAATTTCTCCTAACGACAACAGTTTGGAAAGCCCACCGTGTGCAGTTTAAGCCTGCATGCTCTTTGTTACAGAGTCGTCTGATGATATTCACAACCTGGGTGAGAAACATTATGAGATGGTGCTGATTGCTTCACGTCTTATTCAGTATCAAATGTAGATGTTAAACCGAAAGTGAAGCTTACAGACTCGTACTTTTCTTCTTCTTCAGAGACTGGCTTCTTCGCCAACTGTTTGGGACAAAAGCGATACAATCGAAGTCATTATTTCTTATTTTGTTTAGTTTAGCTGTTAACAAACCTTACCTGTAGTAAAGACGCGCTGATGATGGCACCCGTCTCGGTTAACGGACTGTGAGGCGCACCTGCAAACGATAAACTGTTTCTAACTTACGTTTTGTTTGGTAAACACCGCTAAGCCTAAAATCTCCAAACTGTGGTTCAAACTACTCAAGTCTAGAATCAGAAATAAAACATGGAACTGGAATTTATGGAACGGACTAACAGATATTACCTTGCTTGGTCAAGGTAAATGGTGAGTCGTATTTGGAATATTCTTCCATTCCTACAAATCCGTGCACAAAGTCGACTCCCTGCTGGTCCACTGCGAGGCTATATATGAGAGGAAAGGATATCTCTCCAAGAACAAAAGGTTCGGCCCAGTCCCCTAAGGAGAGTCTAGGGTCCAAAACAAATCAGGGCAGGGTAGGTGATCTTTTCCAGAAAAAGTTTTTGTTATGCTGGTTGAAAGTCTCTTCACATTCTGATAGCAATCACTAAGTAAAGTTAGATATATATATTTCCATATTTAGATCTTCTGTAAAAAGGCACAGGACCATAAAACGCTCGTCCAATCATTGCAATCGGTCCGAATGCAATGACAGCACATCCTACTTCCTTTACTTACAAACAACATTTTGCATAATGAAAAAGTTTTGTAGTTATAGACTCGACTGTAGTTAGATATTTTCTATAAAGTATGTACAAGTCCTCAATCTTTTTAAATCAGATAAAGCATGAAGCCTGTTACATATTGCATGGAAATAAGAATTGCATTTTAAGCCTATGACAACAACAAAATTTAGTTTGCCCGTTACGAGGCCACACACACCTTCTTGAAGACCTTTCAAATGAATTAAAGTTGATATTAAGAGGAAATAAGCAGATACCTCTGCCCATCTACTGTACAGATTGAAATCCCCCATTTTATGCTGCATTCTTTGACATCCGCTTCCTGTTTGGAGATACGCAGCATGTGAGTCATTTCTGACATTTGTCGAGAAGCATTAATTAAGACATAACTCTAAGAAATAGTTCGCTAGATTGTTCTATGAAAACAACGCAGATGGAAACATGTTTCAATCACCTTTGCACAAGACAGCTGTTTGCATTTAATAAACAACTTCTGCGTTTCCTCGGTGAAGGTTACAAAATCCGGAATAACAAATCTTCCCTGCAAAGCCTTCAAAATGAAAGACACGAAGCCGGTCACACACCTGCCAAAAGTTCAGAAATGAAGCATGTTAGCAACTTCCAGCTAACCCAAAATGTTCTCCGAACTAAATGTTCTCTCAAAGTTCTCAGACGATGTTCTTGCATTGATGTTAGTAGAACTTTTTAACATTACATTTCAAAAACGTCCTTTTTAATTTGATAGCGAAATGTTTTATAAACATTACAGAATTTAAAAAAAATGTTTGAAGAACGTTAATACAACGTCTAAAAAACGGGACATTCTGAACATTTCTAGAACTATTAACATAACATTTTTGACGTTTTGTTATGTAATGGAAACGTTAGGGAAACGTTCTTACAACCTAAAATGGCTCTGAATTAGGCTTAGTGTATTATAGATATGAAAATTTCGTCTGGCCTGTGAAAGGTGCTTCTATCGACGGTTCCGTCTGATTCCTGGAGCTTCCACATCAGACTGTAACAGTCTTTAATCCGGGGGTCTGTCCGGATGATTCCGGAGCTCCACAGCGCCTGTCAGAGAACAGACAGTTTATGTAACTTCACATTTTTGAAGTTGTGTTAACCGTTAACGACGTTTTTTGATGCGTTTTGCGTACCTCAAAAAACTGACCGGTGTTGACTGTTCCCCCAGAGGCAAAACTATCAAACAGAACGTCAGCAGCCCTGTAGGGGAACCAATGTGGACCACAAAAGTGAACATGTGTTTGGAAAGTGGCCAATGTTGCTCTTATCTGTTTGTACATCAGACTCACACTTTCTTCTTCAAATGACCTTGCTGGGCCTCTTGTCTGCTCAAGTTTTGCCATGGCTGACTGGCCGGAAGTTTGTCCCGCTCTGATACTGTCTGTTTTACGCCTCCATTGCTCAAAAAGGAAGGCAAGCCTAGTAAACAGAACGCTTCATAGAGACATGTAACTGAACCTTTATCTTATCAACTTCATTAATACATAAAATTATTTTATTAAACGCGAGCCACATTTAATCGTACATTTTGAACGTTAATAAAGTTGAACAAAAACACTCAAAGCTAAAGCGTTCTTTGAAAGGAGCTTAAAACACACAAAGCCACAAAGTCAGAGTATTATTAAAACAGTGCTGCTTTACGAAAAGGCACAATATTTTAACTGAAGGAAGCAGGAGTTCAAAGATACATTAAACTGAAAGCGAGAGAACAGCAGGCCGGCGTGTGTGCCACTGCAGATAAGTGCACATATTGTTTTCTCTGCTCCTTTCACCTGTGGATCCTGAGGGAACATAATTGACTGCCCTCTGGGACGGGAAGGTATTTCTTGGCACTGCCTGTGGAATGTTTCCTGGTGCTTCTGTTTCCTAGTAACACACAAAACAACGCATTGAGTTTATCTGCATACCCAGCTGACAATTTTAGGTTGCGGGAACGTTTCCCTAACGTTTCCATTAAGTGACAAACCCATTAAAAATGTTATTTTGAAAATTCTTGGAATGTTCCGGTTTTGTTGATGTTGTATTAACGTTATCATTGGTTACTATCATTGGAACGTTATTCAAAAATGAAAACGTTCCACTAACGACTTTTTCTGATATGAACGATATATTTACAATATATAATTAATGTTTGTTTTTTTAACTTTGAGAGAACTTTTAAGGAATGTTAGCCATTGTTCTGAGAACGTTCCCTGTTGGTTGAGTACAGATCTGTTTACTTAATATAAATAAACCTCCGTAAGACACACAGTGCAATTATCATGCGCTGTTCAGCCTTGTTCCTTTCCAATATTTTCTTGCTTGTATGTACCAAAATAGAAGCAGCTTTTATTCCAATACCTGAATGTGCTTATCAAGCTATACTTTACGTCTTTTGAAGCCGGATGAGGTACAACATACGCAGTAATAATTCCTGTCGGTGCCAGACGTGGCTTTGATGTCTAGCTAATTGTAGGTGCTTAGCACTGCAGGGAAACAAATTCAGACTTATTATGTTCTCATGTCAACCTGTCAGCTAACAATGCTAGCAACAGTGTCTGGGGCTTGTATTACACATTCATGCCAACTTAGCTGCTTACTGCCTTTGCGCAGACATGTTATGCTAAGCGATTCCAAAAATCTCCAACCACACTGAGGTTAAACCTGCGACCTGTAACTTTCGCCTCTCTAGCGCCTCCTCTGTTCGAAACATAAAACCGCAGCTTACTTTACGTACTTTTCATTGTGTTGAGGTCAAATGAAGTCAAACGGACATTTCTTGAGAAATCAAGTTCAAATTATAAATCATTATTATAAACTTAACGTTGTGAATCGAGATGAGGTAAGGAGATTTGAACTCTGATCCGTCATGTACTTTCTCAATAACAAAAAAACTAATAAAATGAATTAATAAAATGAAAACATCACTTGTGGAAATGATGTCATTTTCATTTTAGGTATTCGTTAAAATCCCATTTTAGAAAACAATTCAGGTGTGTTAAAATATCCCTCATCTCTCGACAGATGCCTGACGATTGTACTGGTTTGCCTTTTTCATAACGGGGATGATTACAGTTTCGGCCCCTCAGGTTTGCTATACAGTTTATTATGCACGTGTGGGCGTGGCTATGGGAGCAATACAGGTCAGAGCTTGTACCTGAGACGCGGTCAAAATTACAGGGCTGCCGTTCCTCTTCGACAGGGTATCTGTCATCTCTCCATCCTCTAAATGAGTGGGGGAGAAAATAAGAAAAAAACCAGAATGAGAAAAATCCCCTTTGCTGACTCTTGAGAGCGGTTTAAAGATTAAGATTAGCTGTTGTTCGTGGGTACGAGATTTAAAAAGGATTTTAATTTCAAAGCAAGTTAAGCTTCGCCTCAGCAAAGTATGTTTATGAGGCTATTTTAGAATCTAGGACGCTGTGTTTAGGTAAAGTTATTGTTTGTGTTGTTTGGTCCTTTCTGGCCAAAACCTCAGCAAAAGTTTTGCAAACTTTTGGAGTTCAGAACTATAACAATTGAAACAATGGTTTCAATTTTTAACTCTCAATTTTAAACCCAAATACCGAAAATCTCAATCAGATGCACAACAGACTTTTTTTCGGAAAGTCAGACTAGATTTTCAGAAATTACGTAAAAGATTTTCGGCGCAACAGTATTTTGCAACAAGTATCAAAAATTACATTAACAACACTTAAAAGCCATCTTTATCTTAGGAAGTTGACCTTTGATCAGCTAGGGTGGTAAAAACCAGACAAAGTTATGCAGACGGCAAAAACTCCCGCACACCCTCCCCACCCGAACCTCGCCCTCAGGTAAAACTAGAAGTGAAAGAATCCGTTTTTTAATCCGTCTCTTATCCGTTGTCAGTATATCTTAATCAGATACAGTAAATCTGGTGCAGTATAAAAAAATCAACTTGACTTGCTCCCAAGTGCACTCAAAAAGTGTAGTCTTTCTAGGCGTCTTTAAATATCTATTTAAAGACACATGACATTATATTTATAATATATTATATATTTATACATTATAAAATAATGTATTTTCATCATTTCAAATGCCAAGGAAAAGGAATATAAGCATGTAACAAATGTTCTACGGCTTGAAATAGCCAATGTGTTGTTGTTCTTCAGTCACACTAAAACCAGTTGAATGCCTTCGTTCCCACTGCCTGCACAGTTTTATGGCCCATATGTGGACCACAAGCCCGGTTAAATGAGAACGTCTGCAGAACTGTCCCACACATTGGCCTAGTTTAAAGCTTGTTCTGTAGCTGATGTGGGATCAGTGTTGTCGTCTCTCTCACAGCTGTTACACTTTGAAGTTGGGAAGTAACAGATGACCCCTGAACAGTGTGTAAAGGAAACACTCAAAGCACTAAGACAACGCCCACAACTGGAGTCAGTGTGTCACCCACTGCACTGCGCAGCCACACAATCCGCAGCGAAAATACACTTTCTCTCAGCGTGTGTTTTTGTTGTGTACCTTTGGTGTCGTCGTCCTTATTGGGTTCCAGCAGTTTGTTACCATCCAGCCCTCCGTATCGCTTTCTCCATTTGCGTCTGAGAGATGGTGTTCTCTGAAAGCTACAAAAACATTTATTTACGTTTCATTTCCGTTCACTCAAGTATGCAAGCGTGTAATATTTGAGGAGTACGCATTATCAAAACATCAACAACTGGAAGTGTTTTTTGCCATCTTTGGCTGTAAGCACAATAAACAGCAGTAAACTGCTTAAACTTAAGTGCACCCTACAGACAGGATTTCAAAGAAGAAAAATAGTTTTGTGGACACACTGAAGCGAGACGTTGGGATCAAAGTAAAAGCTCTGTAGAGACACGTCTAGTCAGGAAAACCAGTTCAGCTGTAAGATCCGTCTGCGTGAATTCTCAGACAGCTATCAGTTGTCAGCTTAGCTGAAAGATCTGCCCAGGTGCTTGTCGATCATTTTTGCAATGTTTTGCATAAATTAATTTCATGAGTGTAATTTACAATGTGTCTTTAATTTGTCTTGCAGTTCTCCGAGCTAAACAAAACGAAAGATCTGATTTAGTTCTTACCAAAGATACAAGTTTTCCGCTGCTTCCTGGCTTAAGCGGTTTTCCATGATGAAACGTTCCTGTGTGACTTAGTGAAGGAAATCATCAACGAGTTTTTGAAGAATCCAAGTGGTGTGTTTGTCTAACATCTGGAGACGGAACAGATGATAGTCTATGGCAACTGTGCTGTGCATACCAGTTTTTAGCAGGATAAAAATAGGAGGAACTCAACAGCATCTTGGAGGAGGGATCTCTGTTCTGAGAGGGGACACCCTACAAAAAACTCGAGAACCAAACAGACAAGAAAAAATACCTGTAATACTACAGCTGGGCAACTATTTCTAGTAAAAATAACTAAACTAACTAATAACTCAAATAACTCAAATAAATAAGCAGTAGTAAGTAATGCATAATAAATAATAATAATAAATAATAAGTAGTAATATACAATATCATACATGGCAGCAAATGAAACAGATCTGAACTTTTTGCAACTTAAAAATTGGAAGGAACTGGGTAAGTTATCTTTGATCTGCGCATTTAGTGCGCCTCTTTGACGCGCCAAACGCATTTACTCGCGTTTGATTGTTGTCATGCGCTTCAGCGACGCTTTTCGTTCAAAATATAATGAAACGTGAATGATTTTAACTTTCAGCTCATGCGTTCCCAGATTCTCAGTTTTGCACGAATATCTTTATTATCGCTTTTCCAACCGTCATTGTTTAGTCGCACGCTTTTGAGTAAAATCATACATTGCTCTGTTTCTACTAGTGTTTGCAACGCGATGCCTAAGAAGGACAGAACGGTAGGGTGTATTACATAAGAAACTAATAAGTTTAATATTAAGATTATAAGTTTAATAATGCCAGTGATAAATCGTTCATGGAAGTCTTTAACTGTAGGTGTGACGTTTTGGATTGTCAAGCAGACAGTAAATGTCATGCGATCAGCTTCATTTAAACAAATGAAACACTGTTGTTTTTCGTTCCTAGAGTAAAAGCAACCCAAAGCTACAGGAGTCCCCGGCCGGACCTGTTACAAAAGTTAAAGACGGTCAAATTGCAATCGCCATACATGCCAAACCCGGGGCCAAACAAAATGCAATCACAGGTTGGATCTTATGAGTATTAAAGGAGACTATCTTTATGTATTAGAAGTCAATGCATCATCTGCCGCGTTGTTTATGTTGCAGATGTTTCTAATGAAGCGGTCGGGGTCGCCATTGCTGCTCCACCGACTGACGGAGAGGCCAACGCGGAGCTTGTGCGCTTTTTATCCAAAGTCCTGGAGCTAAAGAAGAGCGAAATATGTTTAGATAAGGTCAGGAACATCTCCTTAGGTGTCAACAGCCATACTGTATCTATTACAGTTTTACCGTGCAGTATATGTGCTATTTTGATTTCATTATAACTGTATAATGCACATATTAACGTGTTGCAATCTCACCGCAGGGCTCCAAATCCAGAGAAAAAATCATCAAGGTAACGGCAAACGTCAGCCAGGACGAAATCCTGGAGAAGCTGAGAAGAGAGGCGAGCGGGTGATACAAGTATGAACTGGGAAAATGAAAAACGAATACCAGAATGGACTGGGAGCCACAGTCCACGCTAGCCTAAACCAAGTTATTTTGTCACAGTCGAAAGCATGTATATATATTTTTTGATAATATATTCAGACTCATCAAATAAAATACATCATTATGGTCCTGAGGATCAGTTTAAATTCATTTTGTGATTGTAACCTCTTTCCTATGGTGCAGTTATCATTTTTTAAACGTGTTATAGTATTTATATTATAAATAAGACCCCATACTGGACATTCCTGGGCTTCAGTGCAGTCCATTGAAAGGGGTGCAGTAGAATATTTTAGGTGTTAAAGTTAAAGACAGTTATCTTTATAAATAAGTGACCACAGCAGTACCTGAGGTCATCCACCAATAAAAATGTCTTCATTAGGAAGAATCTAATGAGTGTAATTTGCTCCCATTTTCCGTTAGACCAAGATCCTTCCAATAGATTATTTCACTGATTCCTGGAGTCCCGGTCTGTGCTTTTATATTCGACCTGTTTTACTTGTGAAAGACTTTGAACTAAACTGCATACGTGTGTTCGGTGTAAATTAATGAGACCGAAAACACTGAACTTCATTTATAACTTCAGGCTACAAATGAATCCTCACTAACTCGTGTCACACACGAGCATTTCAAAACCAAATGCAGATAGTGTGTCAAATCAGACTATATAACAGTGTATAGTGTAATAACAGTGTAATAACAGTGTAATGTGCATAATGCAACTATTTTTATAATGTAAAACAGCTGTGGTACACTATGGCTCTGTTGCTTACAGAGATTCAGGTATGTGGTAGGAAAGAGGCAAATAACAATTTCGTTCACTGTTAAGTGCCATTTTGAGTCCGTGTGCACCCCCACTACTAGGAGAGAGAGAGAGAAGGCGAGTGAGAGCTGAAACATGTTTGCATTTAATCATGCGACCGTAGAGCTGCAGCCCCGTGCTTTATTAGTCTTCTAATATCACCCTTCCAAAAATGGAAATCTCTGGTTATTTGTTCCCACAGCGTGTTCTGTAACAGGAAATTGATTGTGTATGCAGCTTATAAAAGGCAAACAAATTCATTTGCGTGTGACAATATATTATGATTTGATCAATAAAATATTAGCTGATAGACACATCTCCCTTTGCAATATCTTGTGTTTGTTACATAACAGATGAGGGACGTTTCCGAATGATGTTCGAAGAGTTTAACAAGCGCACCAGATTTTTTTTCATACCACGGTTGCCATGTGATCTAAAAGTCCATGCAGTCAAAACACACCAGTATGTCTATGTTATGTATGTTTCAAGTGGCACAAAGATTGTTCTGTGTGTTGAGCATGATTTAACAGATTTGTGCTGTCATTAGCTTGCTCATGAAGACATATTTTGTTATTATAAAGACTGTGTGAATGATTTATTGTCCGCAGACGGTGAAATCGTTCTAGTAATTGAGGAGAAAAGTGTCTTTTAGAGCTAAATGAAGACGGGTGGGGACGACACGGTACACTGGCCGTCCTCTGCTGAGGTAATATTTCACAAAAGCTGCTTCTCTGGAAACCACAGAGTCACATGTGTCATAAATTAAACGCTGTACTGTTAATGGAATCAGTGTTTAAGTCATTATGACATAATTGCACGATTACCTCATCGTACAGTCGACCAAATCAGCTGTCGGCTGTGGTTTATTTTCACATCGATATGAGTCACTCAAATGATGTATTATATATGTATTTTATACCATTCCTGCTGTAAATGCTTTTCATAAGCAAGGCAAGATATTTCAATGCATATTAAGCAAAGTGCAAAAACCACAGAACTGTTAATTGTACTGTAAAGCTTTAGGTTTACACACAAATCACATTTTCAGTGTGATTCACTCATCACATTTCAGCATCGGTGATGAATATTACTGTAATCTTTATCTACAGGTGCTAAGTCCGGTAACTCAGCCCTCAGCAATATGTTTTCCATATAAATGAAGCCCCACCCCCCTCGAGCCCTTAGAATCAACTTATTGGTGTATTGAAGTGAGACTCGTGTACATCTATAGGATCAGTTTAATAATATGTTTTATTTGTACTCAATTAACACTCAAGCGGAATCAAACGTGTACAATGACAACACTCTCCCCTCACGTACACATCTTACAGGGAACGTTTACAGAACATTGGCTAACGTTTCATAAAAGTTCTCAACGTTTTCTCAGTTATCAAAAAGGTTCCTGTAGTAACGTTAATAGAACCTATCCATTCCTATAAACTATATATTAAAAATGTTATTTTTTAAATAACGTTCCTATAACTAGGTAGTAACGTTACAACCTCTAAAAAATTACAATGTAAAAAAAAAATGAGCCGCCTTAAATTTTTTGAATTTGATCAACAAGTCATTTTAACGTATTATTTTAAATTCTGACTAAAATAAAAAAAGACGTTGAAAAATTTCTCAGCACCATGCAGAATTTAAAATAGTACGTTGACACGACTTCGTACCGCAAAACTGATACCAGATTTCAACATTTTGTTAACATAATGGAAACAGCGGGGAAATGTTTTTACAACCTAAAATTGTTCACTGGATTAGCATACTTTTTATGCTAACTGTACTTTGTTAGGAAGTACTCAGATTGATCTGTGAGGAAAAGATGATTTTCTTAGCAATCAGCATAATAAAGTGAAAATTCTCTTTTTGTGTTATTAACCTCGCCCGATCTTTCCTTCCCGGCTGATGTCATCAGCATTTTAATTGAGTATGGGGTGTCTCACACACCCACAGGAAATATATAAACCGACGTCTATATATGGAACGCACATCCTGTGCACGTGATATTTGCTGGTGATATGGGACTCACAGATGTGGCTGGAGTAGATAATGCAGCTTGATCTCTCCCACACAGACCTCTACAGAGACTCATCTTCAAAGAACTGGTGTGCGCTCCTAACACAGAGAGAGAGAGAGAGACCTCAGAAGCTATATTAGCGAGGGCCTCTCGCAGCCGCAGTGGTTTTCATACTAAGATGGTGATATTTACTGTACTCCACCCCTATGTTACCCTGTTGACATTTTAAGATTCATAACAAAATATGATTGGTCAGTTTATGAGCTTTTCAAGTAGTCAGAATTACTTTAAATGTCCTCACACTGTTTTTAAGCATGTTTTGCTGTTTTTGTGAGGATGTTTTTAAAAATGTAGCCCTCATAATTACTCATACTCGCATATGTGGTTTATGGGAACTCTCCCTAGGCGTAATGATTTTAATACCTTAACCTAACCCTCACAGAAATCTTTTGATATTATTTAATTTTAAAAATAACAGCATTAGTATGCTTTCTAAGACGAAATGTTTATGCTGTTATGTGTGTCATTATATATGCATCCTCGTGAAACCACACACACACACACACACACACACATTAAATTAAACTTAAATAGAATGAACAAACACAATTTTCATGTGTATTCCCACACAACCTCTTTGGCAAAGCCAAAGGTCACAGATTAAAACAGAGGACGTTTGTGGAAGTTTAAAGCTGCTTTATGCTTACTCAGTATTTCAGGATCAGTGAAGGCTTCATAAGAGCTTTTCCTGGGCCGCTGATGTCACATGGCTTCCGTGCCCCGCCCACAGAGCTCAGAGATCATTCAAGCGTGGCCTTTGAAGAGTTTCCTCCGCGATCTCATGAACGTTATTTCTTGTTATTTGCCTCTTTAATCACGACAATCCTCCGAACATGAATTCCTGCCAAAGCAAATGAAGACCATCTATTAACGTCTGACAAAGCGAGGCAGCTTATGAGGAAAAAATAAATGACTTCATGGGGGGTGCCACTCAAGTGCCAGGCGAAACATTTGAGTGACACGAGAAGCAACAATAAAAACAGATGACAGGTTAAGTCCCGGGGCAGAGATGAAATCTAATTGGCTGCGAGCCGCGAGCCGTCGAGGCTGATCTGCCTGTCAGGATGAAGAATTGGGCAGATGTAGGAAACAGCTGTAAGTGACACGTCCTTTAAATTTCAGGGCTTGTGACCCCCTGAGACGGCCTGTCTCCTCAGGCAAGAGGAACAGCTTTGCTGTGGCCAGTAAATAAACACACAGCTGCTAGAAAACAGAATGTTCCACCTTACACGGAAACCTATATATATATATGATTACTAATATCACTAATATTATTATTATTAATACTATTAATAATTATTATTTATATATGAAATATCATTGATAAATATTATCATATTTATTTAGATTTATTTTCTTTAAATGAATTGAACAACACAATTAGTAAACCAAACATGACCAAATGAGTCTGTTATAATTAAAATGTAAAGTTTGCTACTATAGCTGCTTTACTTGTACTGTCGTGTTTCACAAATGATGTGTTCAGAGCGGCCAACGTAGAGCCAAACGTTCGTTCACGTCGTGTTTGATTCATATCGAATGTGAAATCAAAGGTTTCGCAGCACTGCGATGCAAAGCAATGCAACTTTGCCATCCGCATTAATGGCCTAAACAATCCTCCGATAGGGGACATACAAATTGCCCAGAGTGCAAAGTTTGGGAAAGACCCACGAGAGGTCGGTCACTCCCCAGAGGATAATTCGATTCCTTCAAGCAGAATGTAATTAGATGTTTAACACAAGGAGGGTGTGCTCCACCTGATAAGTACCTTGTTTGACTCATTTCTGAGGCGTTGGGTCTGTGGTGCTGACTTCTGATCAATGGACAAATCGATGGGCCTATTTTTCCTCCAGAGGGCTTAATTTTGACTGCCACTATGATAAACGAAACAGCATTGGGGCCAAAGTGCCTGAAGTCCGTGTTTAAAACAGACACAATGACCAATCTGTGCTCATTCACTGCTTTTCTCCTCATGACAATCCTGTGTAATCGTGTTAAACGCGTCATTAAGACGCAGCTTTCTGATTTCTCCGTTCTGCAACAGTGGACGTGACGCACTAACGCACTCATAGTTCCTAGATTCCAAACACACCCGTCATTTGTGCTTCTCAAAGCTCTCTGTCACTTTTAACTTCACAGGATTTAGCCAGTCAGACGTGACTGATGCCCTTGACAAGCACGTTAGCCGAAAAACAACATTCCTAAAAACCTTTCATCAGATTTTTTGGGAGGTTTTTGGGGTCTTGAACAATATTCTAGCTGTAACCGGTAACTACCCAGCTAACAGGGAACATTCTCAGAACATTGGCTAACGTTGGCTAAAAGTTCTCTTAAAGTTATCAGACTTTTTTGCCGTAACATCAGTAGAACGTTTATAACGTTATATTTCATATAAAACAAACTCGACAGAGTGTTTTAAAAACATTACTGAATTTAAAAATGTTTGAATAACGTTCTTAGAACCAAGCAATAACGTTTATACAATGTCTAAAGAAACTGTATGTTTTGAATGTTCCTAGAACGTTTAAGTTACTTAATAGAAACATTAGTGAAACGTTCTTACTACCTAAAAATTGCTAGTTGGGCACTCAAATTTAGCGTTTGCTCTAAGATTGTTCATTAGGAATTTGACTCATTCGGGGTTCACACTTGGCAGGCACTTTTATTTAAAGTGACTGTGTGTGTGTTTCCCGTGGCTCGAACCCATGACTATGGCGTCGCTAGCGCAATGTCCCATCAGCTCAGCTACAGGAACCCAGTGATCAACGCAGGATGTCCTTCTTGGCTAAGTTACATTCCCTTAAACCTGTTGAGCAAAGCCCGTGTTCTGTTATAAGCACAGAATTAGTGTTGCATCTACTCTCATTGTAAAACAATTAGGAGAGATTGATTGGTTAATCAGGGAAACGGCGGGAGATGACGCTGCAGGGGTAATTGATGGGACGGGGGAGATGAAGTTTGGGAAGCTGAGATGGCACATGGCTAAATACACAGACGTTTGGGAAGATGCGCAGACGTGGGCAGACATAAGCGGATCCCAAGGAGGCAAATGGGAATCAAATCGTGCCCCATGGCGAAGACAGAACGTGGCAGTGGAACAAGGGGTAAGATTTTAAACCCCTTAACTCAACACTCACTGCAGGGCTAAAAATAGCTGAAGGTTTGTGCAATTCATCTGCTGTGAAAACAGTTTCCAAGGCCTCAGGCAAATGTCACTGGCAGATTGTTTTTAGATTTTAACACTGGAACGACCTCCCAGCAATTTTAGGCTGTAAGAACGTTTCTGCAACGTTTCCATTAAATAACAAAAATGTTAAATGTTGTTTTAGTTTTAGTATTGTTAAAAATTTGTTATTGTTATTATTATTTTTAGACCCTTTATTAATGCTTTTTTAACATTATTCAAACATTTTTTAACTCTGTAATGTTTTTAAAACATTCCACTTACAACTTAAGGAGAACATTTTTGATATATATAACATCACTGCACAAACATTTTTTGATAACTTTGAGAAAACTTTGAGAGAACGTTAGCCATTGTCTCAAATGTATAGCTTGAATGTACTGTAAGTTCCATTGGATACAATCTTCTGCCAAATGTATAAACAATGTAAATGGTCGTGGTGGACGTCCATAGAAATGCTGCACCTGTTGTTTCCCTCTGAGAACCAGTTTGTTTAGAACCTCAAATGTGTACTAGAACCACACCCACACACACACACACACACACTTGTAATTCCTTAACACGCCATCTCAGCTGGATGTATTTTTAATGGGGGATCAGTTCTATGAAAATGGATTCCTTCACCTTTAACCTCTATTTCTGATCCAGTGCTGTTTGAACAGAAGAACGAGTTTGCCCATCGCGCCGTTTGATTTGTGAACTCGTTGTCGGGGGTTATGGACCAAAATCTTTATCCTTATTTTTTTTACAACATATTATTTTGTGCATGTCAATGACTGCGTCCCTTTGAGAGACCGGAAATTTTGCGACTAAATAAATAAGATATAGAAGTAAAAATCTTTACTTATCTAACGCGCCCCAGTCTGGGTTTGTCTGATTTTCTTTGAATGAAAGACATGGAGTGTGAGACATTGATCGGTTATATTTTGATATGAATAAGGACTAAAGAGAGTGCGTCATATGACTCACACCTTTTGTTCAAGGGTCCTGTTGGGAAATTAAAACCATAACCTTTGAATACAAGTCTTGCACAAATTTGATCCTTAGTTTACAGGCACGTAGCTTAAAGCCAACTTGTGTTATTGCCAGAAATGTATGTGATGCTGTTCAACCAAGCAAACTGTGAGACATATTCTCCGAATGTATGATTAATTTGAATGTTGTTGGGCAGAAATGATTTGATCGCTGATACAGAAATAGCCTATCCGATCCAGCCTCAAAACAATGTGACGTCATCGACGGGCAAAAAATATTAGCCTATTACATCAACCCGAGAAACAGGCCTGTTTTTGTTTGTTTTCTTCCTTGAAAAAAATCTCTGTTTAGATTTCACTAAGGCTTAGACGAGGCTAGACCGCTTCTGTACTTGTCGTGTGGCTTATGGCCCCTTGCAGATGAAACATATCATAGGAGTTAAAATTTTCTCTGAATCTAAACTCCAACAAGCTAACAAACTTCTGCTGTACTTCTTCCCTTTTAATGAATGCTGTAACGTTGGTTGTTCTATTTGAAATCTAAAAGGTATTTTTTAGAAAAGAGGATTGCAAAAAAACAGAAAAACGTGTGATCTTTGTGTCACCGCTAGTTGAGCAGAAGAGGTAAAACGCTGCAATAATTGGTGAAATAATTATACCACTTTTAACGCACGCGGTTAAAAAGGAAAACTCATGAAAAGAGAGTTTATGGGAGCTGGTTTAATTACTGTGACATCAGTTGAAGCATCAGCGGTTTATTACGGCTGCAATATTTGGTCCAGAACGGCGTTACAAAATGACCAATACAGCACAGTTCAACGGGGCGATAGAATAAACGTTTGTTATGTTTTAACGATCATTTTTGTGTATGCAAATGTTCAGCAATCAGCAAAAAAGGCTTTTCCATACAAATCTTATGCAATCATATTTAAACTGTCATGCATATTTTTCAGTTCTCCATTTTGTGCAGAAAAACTACAACGTTGTTGCACTGAGACGTGCTTATACAACGACGGACGCGTCTTTTCTGAAGTTGGAAATGTTAACATTCCGGGGGCAAAATTAGCGCATTTGATGACCTGTCCCTAGCGCATTTACGCAATGAATGGTCGCGCTTACGTGCGAAGGCAATCAATGGTAAAGGCGGGGCGACTGCATATCATATAAACGCACGCATCGTTGGGCACATAAAAGCGAGCAAGACTGTTGAGATGGTTATTTGAGCCAGAACTTTGACGAGAGTCATACTACATAACGGCGTTGCGCGCTCCGGTGCCAAAGTTCTCTGCTGTCAGGACCATGGAGAGCTCCAGTCTGTGGACGCGAATGACTGTGTGCGCCGTGCTGCTTTGCTTGGTCACCGGTGCGACAGCCAACGACCCGGACCCGAATGTGGAGGCTGAAATGGACACGAGAGCCATCAGAGACTTCTACCCAAAAGACCCAAACCTAACGAGTGAGAAACAGCTTGTGAGTGACGCTATTTTTTACTTTATTTGCATGACAGATTATGCGCCAAAGAACGATTCTGTTGTATTATGTAATACTGAAGTTTATTATGTAATGAAAAGTGATTACTGCCGAAATTCAATGTGTTGAAAACATGTTTTCATTACCAGCTCGGAGCTCTGCAGGAAGTTCTGGAAAAGCTGCAGACGAAAAAAATTCCACCTTGGGAGAAGAAATTTGGACAAGTTCCCATGGTATTATATGTTTAAACATTATGACATTATAAATGTATGCGCGCGTTGCTTGGGTGGGCGACATGTCATTTGCGCAACACACTGATAATGTTCCATGGACCGTCTGTTGTTTCTTTTTTAACTCTCATTCCACAAGATTCACTGTTTAAAACGAACTATTTTGTATAACTCTTGCACAGAGCAGATGTTGTAGCAGCAAAAGTAACACTTTGTTCTCTGTTTTCTCAGTGTGATTTGGGGGAACAGTGCGCGATCAGAAAAGGTTCCCGAATCGGCAAGATGTGCGACTGTCCGCGCGGGGCGTTCTGCAACTTTTTCTTGTTAAAGTGTTTGTAATGGAAATGCACATTATTGCGGATATATATCGGGCTGGGTTTGAGGGGGCGCATAAAAAGAATATAGCGTAAATGATGGCGATTTTATTTATATTCTTTATTTTTTTAAGTGCAGCTGAAGTTGTAAGACTCTTGTTCGTCAAACACGTATGTGATGTAAACGTGTGTTCTTGTCACGTGTGATCTCATTCTGCTGTTTTGTGCATTAAATTGCAATTTGACTTGTTTTGTAAAGTCGTCTGTGTATCAGTTACTTTTGCGTTTCATAATGCGCGGTGTTGTTGTTCGAAGACGCGGAAATGATGGTCGAAAAGATCATTTGAACAACCTTTTGCGGTCAAAACAAAATCTAGCAAAACCGATCATTTTAAAACATAATTCTAATATTTGCTTTTTT
>JAZGTJ010008876.1:9572-20289 GCA_036877575.1 Botia almorhae | reverse complement strand
GTTTTTGTTGGCTAAAAAGTGCAATGTTTTGCACTCGACAATGTTATGAAACATTTCTTTTCTCAGGATATTTCTTTTCAGATGAAGATTATAAATAAATGTTGTCATTCCATTTAAAGGCAGCACAAATTTCAGAGAGTAACAGTATTTATACTTAAACTTATTTATGTTGTTGTTGTTGTTGTGGACGTATACAATTATTTGTTACAACATTGGATGTTGGGTTTTAAGGACCTAATGTGAAACTACAATGTGAAAAATCAACTGCGGGCATTATTTAAGGTTACAGCTGTACATATAGAGAAAAGATTTATCTTTAAATACATGCAGAAGGAGAGAGAGAGAGAGAGATAAAGGTGACAGCATCAGCTCATGTAAAAATGTTTTAAACCCAAATCTGTTGTGTGTGAACACAGGGCTTCAGAACTGAAATCCATGCTATGCTTTTAAATTATTTAGTGTAGACAAATAGGCTCAGTGGTAAATGCTACAACAATGAGATAACGACAGTGATTATATGAGTGCAGTCATCTTTCTGTGTCATTGTGCATGGTTTGCGTCTGTAATAAACTTGAAATCTGTTCCCAACTTTGCATTTTTTTTCACAAGACCCCTATCCACAAAGTTTCTGCCCAACAATTTTGATAATTATGGCAATTAACATCCACATTGTTTGTGGACTAGTTTGCTTACACAAACCAAAAATATTCTGTACCAATTAAGTATGCAATTAAATGAGCATATTTATGGACCAGATACTACACATCGCATGTAAACTCAATTACAACCCTTTCTTTTCATTTGACGAGCAGGTTATAATGCAATCATTTCCTTATTGTGGGCTGTGTTGACACTAATGTCTTCTCCTTTAGCACTCGACTTCAGAGTCATTTCAGTGACAGTGTGTGTTAGCTACCCTGGCTGAAGGTGTGAATTTGGCTCAGGTAACTTGAGAGGTCCTGCTCTCCTTCCTCTTCTAGATGCTGCTGATAATACTGCAGGAGACGAGAAGCGTTAGTCTCCACCTGATTCTCCGAATGAGGCAGGCAGGCGTTGGACATGCCCAGGATGATGGTGGTTAAGGACTTGATGTAATTCTTGGCCAGCGTTAGAGTTTCGATCTTTGAAAGTTTCTTGTCTGTTTTGACGTGAGGGATGGACTCGCGCAGTGCCTGAAAAGCGTTGTTGAGTTTGTGCATCCTTTGCCGTTCCCTCTCGTTGCTTTCCAGCCTGCGCACGTTGCGCTCTTTGGCGCTGCCGTTGTGTCGCCTGCGGCGCGCCCCAGAACGCGCACCACCGTGGCCGTCGCGCCTCAGCGTTCTCCATGTCCTGTCGAGCTTCATGGACGCCTCTGAACCCTCCTGCTCGCTGGAACCTGGCTCTGTTTCCAGCGTAAAGTCTGGGTCATCCTGCTCTGCCCAAGACTGACTGCTCCGTTTTGACCCCTTTCCTTTGGACTTCATGCTTTGTGCACCCACACCCTGGTGTAGGCCCTGGGACACAATCATGCATGTTTGTTTGGAGAAAAATTCATGATGCAAAACTCAACATTATTTATCTGTAGGTCTATGTCTTTACTAACATCTCAGATACTCTCTGATTAGTTAAAATAACTTGTTTAAGCATCTTGGAGTAACTAACAGCTTAGATTACAAAGCATAATCAAATTCATGTGTTATCGCTTCACTATTACTACAGTACATTATTTATTACTTGATGTCGTCTATAAAAAATACATAAACAGTGAAAACATTCATGTCGGGAATGTGATACAATAGTAACGATATAAATACGAAGTAAAATAAACACAAACACACTGCGCACCTAAGGACCGTATTATTAAATATAAGTAATTTAAATCAGATCTTTACGTAGGCTTATAAAGCAACACAGATTTGTTGTCCACATATGAGGGATTAAATTAAAGAATTTAAGTAAAAAAGTGGAAGACACAATGAATATGTTAACCGCTTTTGTTTATGAATAAAAGATTTTGCATATAATTAACAGGAGCTGAATGATCAGGGTTATACTGCGTTTTATAGAGGATAAAGAGTTATGATTGTCAAGTAATCTACAAAAAGGAGGTCCAAATAAAATGTGGTGATAAAAATAAAGGCAATACGTAAATAAGCGATGTTACCGAATACATTAAGTGAGCAACGGATGCGCCCCATTTTCATTTTCACCGATAGCTGTCTAGCGCGCGAGCTGTCAATCACTGTTGTTTTCAGAAAGAAAGTTTTGCTCACCTCAAAATAAATGTCCAGCAAACTTACAGGGATGAGTCGTCACGATAAGAGTGACAGTAGCGACGGTAGGTCGGAGGCGCGCTGTTGTCGTCCCGACAGCCGCAGTCAGAATGACATGATAACGGTCACATGCGCTCTACCTGTTGCTGCTCTATGTCCACGTAGCGCTTTCTGACCAATCAGATGACAGATCCGTTTTGATCCGTCACCCGTGAGCTGGCGCGTGGATCGGAAACGGCGATCTAAATCTATGTTCATGCTCTCGGATGATGACAATAGCGGTCCGTGATATCTCGGTTGCTGATGGTGTTTACGTTTTAAAACAGTGGACGAATACCTTAAATGGTTTAAACGATGCGAATCACATACAAACTGAAGGGTTTCGCCAGTGGGGATTTCCAGTGACAGACAAGGATCAGTTTAAAACGAAAAGCATTCTTTTAAGTTAAAGTTGCCTGCTGATGATTTGAGTGATACCATACTGCTTCCATAGCATTTTATCAGTTTAAAACACTGTCAAATATTTGCCTGGGTGTTTTGCATTTCAAATTGGTCCTGCATGCTTACCATTTAAGCATTGTAAGAGCTCTACTATGTCTTTTGTCTTAAGGTGGCAAACTTGAGGGTAAATATATACAGGGAACCACCCTTTAAATAAACCGTGGCTTCAGACAGAACAAACGCAGACATATTTATTGTTTACAAATGGAAGCTTCAGCGAGCTACCATCAAGATCTGTGCCGTTTTAACCCTTCTCTTATTTTTGTATTTAATTTTCACATTTTACCATACACCTCCCGTGTGCTTGAATGAGAATACAATATCTATGCACTCTGTGGTAAAATAAAACAAATGCCCTTTTGTTAATTATATTAAGACAATAAACAAACTTTCCGAGAGTTTGCAAGATCAAGCGCATTTCACACCTGTTTAACTCACAAGAGCTATCAGCTCAAATAAACCCGCCCTCTTGTACTGATGTCCTTGGTCAGAGTTTGGCCACAGACTAATGCCAAGGCTTGCTTTGGTCTCCTGTAGCTAAGGCTGAGTGCTGAGGCTATGGAAACTGTTTCTATCCCAACCTGCAGTTTATTTAGTGTGAGACCTCCGGTGTAGTTCAGCCACTGATAGCAATCTGCAGAGCACAAGAGTCGACCTCGCACAGAGCCATTCTCAAAAACAGGCATGATAACAATATAAACACAACAGGAGAACATACCGACCCGAACATTTGTTTATGTAAACCCATACTAGTTTATCAGTATTTCATAGTATACCAATATATATCCCTTTATATAGTACGTATTGAGCCTCTTGTAGTTTACAACGGTTCAGCATAGTAAGTTTCAAGATAACTCTTTGATTTGCATACTCTACGAGGAGGTTAGATCTTAAACATGGCTCACTTATTCCCTTGTGTACATAAGTCACCCATTAGCAACCCTATGCGAAGCGATACGTTCCATTGAGTGAAACTGCCTTAGAAGTAAACGGCAAATAAAGACATTGTCAGAAGACTAATTGTGTGTTTGATGAGAAATTAAGGCGATAAGGCTAAATGTACACAAACTATTTTAATTAGCGATAAACAAATTTGAGTTTCACAGCTCAAACAAGGCCCAAAGCTCACAGCTGGCTGCCTTCAAGGTTAAACTTAAAAATAGCTGTTTAAACACAGGATTTCTGAAGCGCACCTGCAGCTTTCACTCGATAGTTTCTTCACACCAAACACAGAACCGCTGTTCGAAACTTAAAACAAGAAAATACGGTAGATAATTGGTTAGAACATATAGCAGCATGACCCAAGAGTGCCGTTATACTAAATATTAGCCTGACAATGATGTGGACATAGGCACAAGGCAACAGGAAGTTCATATTAAGTAACCTATGTTATGAAGATTTGACAAGTTAGTTTGTTTCATTTTTGCCGCCAAACATTTTTGAAAAGACGTCAAAGTGTCAAACTTTGCTTGTTGCCAAGCAACGCACACAGGGGACAGAGTATGCGAGTGACATGAAGAGACAGGCAATTCCCTTCTCTGTTTAAATCCATCTGCAGTCATTCCGGTCCAGCTCCACTCCAGGTTTTCTACCCAGTCCACTCTCTAGTTACACTATTTTTACAGTATACACTGGTCTGAAACGACATAAACACAGAAAAGCACAGTAATGCACACAGTAATACATCCCTGAACCATTACGGCTTAATTGCGCATTGGCGTGCCTTATCCAGCATTATGCTACAGTCCAGCTTTATTAAACACACTTTTCATTCGATATTGTGATCTGCAATGTGAGAGGATTCCTCATCCATCACGCATTGATGTCATAATGCTGCTTATGTCATCATCTCTAAACTGACTGGACAAAACAACACCCAGGAGCAAGTGCTCTCAAGCCTGACTCATGCCGCGTCATAAAAGAGGAAAGATGGGGGCAAGTCAGTTTTTCCATGACCCAAAAGACGGTCAGATGAGAGGGGGAAAGTACAGCCTGTTATATCAGTTCACTTCAACAGATGCTAAGGAAGGGCTGTATCATACTCACATACACACATAAGACATCTGCAACAGGATGAATGATTAGGAATGCATGCATTCTGTGTGCATCGAGCTCCACCTTACATTTCTGTTCATATACACTTGCAAAAAGTCCCTTTATTATGAGCCACATGGCATATGTAAGTAAAAAATAAAAGCCTTATTGCTTTTATACAGTTAGTCATACAAATACAAATGACACAAATTTAATTAATACATTTTTTATTTAAGTATGGCAAAATAAATGATCATTTTTATGAAAGATATAACTAAACAACATGTAAACAATGACAGAACATTATTCTATGGGTACCGTGCAGGGACATACACAGCAACTATGTGAACAGGTAACTTTACTAAAGCCTGTTAAATGCACCCACATTATTTAACAAAAATCTTCTTAAACTTTTTTTACCTCTTCTAGCCTGTATTACTCTGAACATTTGTTGGAACGCTGCACTTTCACACTTCCCATGTCATTGCCTCCTAATCATTTCATTGTACTGCTCATTTTGTTCAAAGCGTTCACAAAATGATTAAATGTGCTTTTCATCACAGCTGTTATCTTGTATTTTAGCGTGGCTCAGTCAAAGCAGAACATTTTATAGGCCATGCAAACTATTAACAGTCACTAATTAATAATGATTAAAGATTTCTTGCCAATCACAAATAACAACCTGAATGTTGTCATTTAAAAGTCTGACAATGCTTATGGAAGAAAACAATTTACATCCTCGTTGTTTAACATTTACAAATCCTGCAGCTGAAAGGGGATGCCTGAGAGTTCAGGTCCCGCATATGAATATGTGAATTAGTTGTCTCCACCTGCTTTTTGATGCGGCTGTTTTCTTGTTAAGGTGGACAATATCAAAACAGAGAGGAACAGGAAATACTGTCTTCAGAAGCAATCTCGCTGAACTCTGTGCATTACCTGGTAGTGGTAAATATTTGGCTAGCAACACTCAGCTCTGTCGCTTCGCTCAACAGGAAACCTGTCAAACCACTTCATGATCTATCTATCATTCAGCACACTGCTGGAACCAAAAAAAGCCTTGCAGGGTTTCCTGAGGTTCAGTTCACTTTTCTGGAGTGGTGCTCTTCAGAAAAAAGGGACCACAGCTGTCCCTGCTCATGATATACTTTATTTGTACTAAAAAAAAGAACCATCTTTGACGTCACCTTTTGTGTTTTTCACTAAAGAAAGAAAGTAATACAGATTTGGCAAACGTGGGGCTGAAATACAAAATGACAGCATTTTTATCACATCCTTTACTGTGGTCTTTCATGGGGTAGTAACACGCATTGTCCTCTAGGTGGAGCACCACGCAATTCCGTCCTCATAGATAAGGGCCTATGTATCAAGAAGGCGAATTAATATGGGTATTGTTTCATTTGCTGTGAAGGAACTGAAAGATGAGTCATTAAGATGTAAGACAGTGTAGAGGCTAAAACTGGTGAAAGTATTTAAACAACTTTAATTTCACCTTGACCTGAAAAACTACATTGTTTTCCATTAAACTACCTTCTTGCGGGAAAAACAGAAACAGCTAAACTTGTCTAAGCTGGTTGGCTGGTCTTAGCTGATTGAAAGTAACTGGTTTAAGATGGGCCTTTCAGCCTGGCAAAGCTGGTTTAAGTTGGTAGGTCATCTGGTCTTCCAGCCTGACCAGCTAAGACCAGTTACAAATTTAGCCAAAACCATTTTAAAACCAGCCTGCCAAACCATCTTAACCAGCTAAAACCAGCCAACCAGCTTAGACTGGGTTTAGCTGTTTTTTTCAGCAGGGCTGCGCTCCAAAAGCATATTAATTTTATAAGTACACTGGGTAAGCATAAAAACATGGAACGCTTAGAATCTGCTGGTAAACGTTTTAACGGATGGCTGAATATCTATGCAATCACCTGAAAATGCATCAATTATTTTCACTTGCCCTCTTACTGCAGGGCTTGAATAAATATTGGTGCCAAGCATCAGTGAATGCGCAATAGGAAACATTTGCCCTGCCACTGTCACTAGGCAACCATGAAACGAATGACTCAATAGTGTGCTGACTCAATAACTACTGTGACGGAGTCAGTTAAGAGACACACGCACACACATGCACACACATGCCATCTGTATGCATAGAGGAAATCACTCCGTTGAGGTCGAGACCTAATCTATTGCTGTTTTAGCCGCTGGATCAACAGGTGTGTGTTTTCGTCGTCGAAAAAATCTCCACCCTGTAAATAAACACAAACACACACACACACACTTACTCACAAGTACTCAACTATCTAACAAATGAATGATAAGGTACACTGTAAAACTTAGCATTTAACAAAGCTAAAAGACAAATGTACTGTATACATTTACTGTATAATGCCTTAATCCTCTTTTCACCTTATATTCTGCATTATTAAACAGACTAAATTCAGCTAAGCATGTAGAAGTGCAAAGATTATAAAGGTCTTTTAAGAGACAAGACCCTAGAGTCGTGTATAGAAGTGTTTTAGAGATATTTAACAGTCTTTATAAGACATGAGTGCTCGGGGAATGAAATAGGGTACGATATAGTTCCCTCTGGTGGAAGTTATTGGAAGTACAATCTCATTTCGCATTTGTTGACATCTGGTGGTCAGTCATAAGCATAACACCTCATGATGAATAACATGGGCTCTTAAGATTAAGATTCTCATGTTCATAGCATGGCCTCATACCTGAGATGCACAAAAACACAAGTGAAATATTCAGTAAATACATGGTATAACGTGCTGCTGGCTTAATACAATACAAAATTGAATAACATGTCCCTCATTTGTTGATTTGAGTGGAATGTGGAAAAAAAATGCAGGATTTTTTAAAGAACACACATCTAAATGATAACACTGTCTAACTGCTTGTGGATCAGGACTAGAGGAGTTTTGCTTGGATGGGAGTGGACGGTTCTCTGATGTTTATTATGCTCCTCTGGTAACAAAATCACTGATGCTGGAGTTTTACTCGTCACACTCATTCAGCACCAGGATGTTGTTCCCAGCTGGCAACAGACACACACGTATACACACATACACACGCTCTCTGTCAGGCCTGGCGTGGGGAGGAGCCAGCATGCAGCTGAACACATGTGGTACTTAAGTCTACACAAGATGAGAAGTGAGAAAGAGCTTCGGTTTCTACACAGTTTTGCCGCATGCAAGCTTCTGAAACTGAAGATCTCACTGCTGCTGTTAAAACTGACAGATAAAACCAGAAAGACAGAGAATGAACCACTTTGAAACGGACTGGAACAAGGTATTATTATTATTTGAAAACCAAAGGCCTGTGTCATGCAACTGTTTATGACATTTTAAATATGTCTATAACAAACGTTTATAACATTATAAATATCACTCAAAACTCTTCCTGATGTCATTAAAAAATCTGATGTGATTTCATAAATCTGTCTTTCAGAACCTTTATGTTGAGAAGCACAAAAAAAACACATGGTTAATGTTATATATATATATGTGTGTGTGTGTGTGTGTGTGTGTGTGTATGTTTTATTTACAGCACCAGCAGTTACTCTACATTCTCTGGTTTACAGCTGTTTTAAAAGTGTAGTGTGCTACATTTACTTCCTTCTGTATGTTGTTTTTGTGGCCACTGCAGTGCCCTAATTTTGCGGCAATATAAGTACAACTCAAGAACTGTGTAATGTTTTCATGCCCAATTAAATTCGTGCATCTATGGCAACCAACCTTGTAGGGGATAATGGGCTGCCCTAAAGCACCGACAGTAACTTAACATACTTCCAAAAAGGGAGCAGGTTCACTATTTTAAATGGGTTTGCGCCAACAGGTTCCCACCAATTGAGTAGTAACACCTTACAAAAAAGGGGGTCAGAACCTCAGCCTATCCTTTTACATACGAAGGGCAGAATCATCATATCCTTCACACAGATGACAAGTGACACCGGACAATTCATGAGAGCTGTGTAATTGGATGCCTTTGGGCTTATTCTGAGCATGCATAGCAGAGCCAGTCGCGCTGTGCATGCCCCACTACAACAGTTACTCCATTCGTCTGCTGCCCCGCTGCATTCTGGGTAACGGACAGAAAAGAAACATCAGCCTGCTATCGCAACCTTTTTTGGAAAAGTTGGGAAGTGCCGGTACAGCAGCTTTGCTGTACGGACAGTCTGAATAGCGCAAGTAATTTTAGATGTATTTGTAAACACAAATAAATTAGTATCTTCTGCTCACTTTAAAATGGTGACTTATAATGCCCGTTTAATATAGGAAGCTATCTGAATGAAATACAGTCAAGATTTATTATTAAAGCACACAAAAATTATCATAATTGTATTTAATATCTATTATAACTTACCTTAAAGCAAATTAAAGTTTATGAATTCTTTTCTAAACTGTTACTAAAAATGTAAAAACTAAAAAAACTGTTACTAAAAAAACTTAACTTTATAACAAAATATTTGTTTTATTATTTATAAATATTTTTACATTATATTTTTAAAGGCAGGTAGGCTGGTTAAAAGTCTCTTCAGGTCCTGATAGAAATCACTAAGTAAAGTAGTTAAAATATATTTATATAAATATATATCTTCTGTGAAAGGTGCAGGAGCATAAAATTATTGTCCAGCCATTGCATTCGGCCCAAATGCAATGATAGGACATCGTACCTGCCTGTCAAACTATGTATGCAATCATGTGTTGGAGGAGGTGTGGCTTTGAAGAGCACTCTGGACAGACAGCGGGATCTTATACTTTCATAGCTAGGTTGCTATTGCTGGCCTCCCTGAAATTGTCTATCCTACCTTTAATTTAAATGGTTATATAAGTGTATTTTATAAATAGTGTCTAATAATGTTTTAGTAAAAAACTAGAAGCATAAAATATATTCACATAAAAATTAAACAAAATATATAAACCTGATGCCACAAGTTCTATGGCTAGTAATCTGTTTGTAATATCTGTCCCCTGTCAGTACGGGTGATAGATGTGGGGGTGGGCTGATTTGGCACAGGGTGTAAATTAGTGAGCAGCTTAAATTAGAGCGGTAACTGTTTACTGTAGCTGGAACAGAGACTAGTTCAGGCAAACTTCACTGTCAACTGTTTACAGTCCTCATGGCTGATGTGAGGATTCATCAGAATGAACATATTGTAATTCTAAATTTAAACACAATATCATTACATAAATGCAGTATATAGATTATACTGTATACTCTACATCAACTGCAAGGGTAGCTCAGCTGGTAAAGCGTTGTGTTAGCAGGGCCAAGGTCATGGGTTCGAATCCCTGGGAACACTTGTACTGATAGAATGTATAGCTTAGATGCACTGTAAGTCACTAAGATAAAAGCATGTGCCAAGTGCATAAATGTAAATATAAGTGTATATTATGATGTTTTTAATAAGACCTCAGTGTCTCTATGACACTGTGTCATGCGGCCTTCATATCTCTTTAAAATTAGAGATATTCCTGTCAATTCCAATTAACCAATCAGATTTGTTGGATATGTTTACAGATAATGTGGAGTTTAGTTATACCAGAGTTAACCAGAGCTAAGCAGAGTTAGTTATAGTTCTTTTACACCATTCTTATTCACCTGTCAGTTCTGATTTTAGTCATAAGTTATGGTTAGGGTTTAGTTAAGCTAGGTCTTAGGGTTGAACCAGAAATAATAATCTCCCCCTGGCAAAATTAAACAATTTAATTTTGATAAAAAGATTAAACAGTGATCTGGTGTCAGTCTGAGAACTGAAGTGTAAGGGTTAAATCTATTTAACTAATAATTTGAGAGATGACTAGGTTTTCCAACAAAAGTGTTTTAGGTATTTAAGGAAAAAGTACAAACAGGTTTATTCTGTTCCACATCACTACTTAAAATCCTTTAGCCGTGACTATATTTGCAATATAGCACAGCCTCAAATAGCTTGTCGCTTT
>JAZGTJ010008875.1:8240-20292 GCA_036877575.1 Botia almorhae | reverse complement strand
AAAGAATGTCCAATTTAATTTCTTCATCTTTTGTTTCCATACTGGGTCATTCTTTACCTTATTGTGTGACTAATGATTTTTGCTGATGCTATCAAAAAAGAAAAAAGATGAGAAACAACTGTGTGTGAGTTTCAGGAAACCTGTTTGAAAACAGCTACTATTTTTATCATTACATTTGGTTCTAGGGGCTCAGAAATTACACACTTCACATTTAAATTAGGCATTCATTTTAATTTATTCTTTTAATATCTTCATCTGACATGCTTAGTGTTTATGAGTGCATATGTCAACACATGGGATCCTGTTTATGTAGGAAAGTACTACATTCCGAACTTACATTATGATCTCACGCTGGCTGGAGAAATAATGAAGCACAATGTATGGGATGAAATGACATGCCACGGAAAAGTAGGCCGGTGTGATGGATCTTCTCAGCATTTAAAGTAGCTGGAGACAGACGGATGCTTCTACTTCCTGCTGACGGTAGGAGAATGACACTAATGACCTCTATCTATCATATGTGCACCGGTAGGAGTGGGAAATTGTCAGGGCTGTGCATGTGTGAGAATGAGAGAAGGCTATGCGTTACGCTACATTCATACCTGCCTAAGGTACTGCCTGAGGTTGATGCATTAGAAGCCTCATCCTAGAAAGCTATTCTTGATTGTTGATTCAAAAATAAATTTTATATAAACCCTCATCATTGTTGCAATTATACACAATGAATATTTTGCAGTGATCTGATCTTGCTTGCATACAAATGTGGGCAACTATATGCTTGGCTCTATACCAAGCTTAACCCATGGGGAGGGCATGACTTATTGATGATTAATTTTGGTTGCCAGATCAGGTTGGTCAGTAGAGGTCAAAAAGAATACTTTAATTACATAATCAAGGTTAAACAGCTTTCGACAGTGTGAGGATAAAGTGTAAAAGGTATAAGAATGGGGATTTTTGTGTGAATTAATTGTAAACAATTCAGTCATGTTAACTAATTTGTTTTGGCCATAGTAATAATAATAATAATTTATTTGTATAGCACTTTTCATACATAAATGCAACTCAAAGTGCTTCACAGTCATGAAACAAACATATAAATATCAATATAAGATAATTAAAGCTTTAAGTAATTTTAACAAATATAGGCAAATCTTAAGTAAAATATAAAATAAAACAGTTACATAAATACACAGAAGTAAGGAAATACACGCAATCAAAGCATTGAAAATAAGTCAAATAGAACATGCAAATTGCACAAACTTCACAGGCTATTATGCTAATAAGCAACTTTAAAGAGGTATCTCTTAACACGCTTTTTAAAGACATGGATACTACTGGACTCTCTAACTTCAATTGGAAGACAGTTCCAAATTTTTGGAGCATAGTGACTAAAAGAAGTCCCGCCAGATCGCTTGAGATTATTGAGTAAGACAATAATTTTGAGGTTACCACATAAAAGTTCATTTTTGCACACCTAAAAACATTTACAATGATATATAAACATAGATACATAATTATTGTGCCTATATAATTTTGGATAGTACAAAACAAAAGAGATATGTATAATGTCTATGTTAAGAATGGAAACTTAATACTCACTGAATACTGAAGAGTGTTTTAATAGTAACTGAAACAGTAGTTTTTACACAATTATTGTTTTTTTAAAGCAGTTTTTAAATGATTTTTTTAAATGTGTCTGATTTATTTATTTATTTTGTCTGGTTTATTTATTAAAAATATATAAAGTCAACTATGTGTCATTGTGGGATACCCAACCCTTTGGGTGTTTTGTTCTACACTGCCTATTTTGAAAAATCTAGTAAACAGGCCAACAACATGTTCAATGCATACAAATTATCTGTACAAAATACTATACACAGTCTGCATGCTATTGAAAAAATAGTTTGAGTGGTAGTGTAGAATGCTATTCCAAACATAGCCAAAGTAATGATTGTTTACACCTGCAAACGACTGACTGTCCGTTCACTGATTGGTTAATGGTGAGGTATGCAGTCTATAAAAGATTCCTGATGAGGGTTGATTCAGAGAGAGCAGAAATCATCATATGAAGTGGTTGTAGTGATTAGCCAAGTAGTTTCTTGTGCGTTTGTGGATGGGCTGTCTAAAATGTGTTCTTTATTCTGTTTGAGGTAAGCACACAGCTGACTTGGTAGGCCTTGAAGGTCTTAAATGGTTTGACTAAATTTGTAACTTGTTGTTTTTCAGATTTCTATTTGCCTTGTTTCCTGCTTATGTAAGTTGTTTAGGGAGTTATGAAGGTAAGCCACTGATCTTTCTACAAACATCTGATAGCTTTTGTGTACAGTAGTTAATAGTTCATTGTTTCAAACAGGAAATGTGCCAACCCCCAATGTGCAAAGAGTTTCAGTACGTACTTTCCCAGAGATTGGTTCGGAAGTGAAACAAGTTGGAAATTGGATTGAATCTACCTACAGCTCTGTTCACCTACCCCACACTCAAGACACCCAGAGACGTTATGATGGTTATCAAAAAGAGAGCTTGATTGTGGGATCAAATTTAAAATCAGATTTAAAAGATTGTCAAACTAGAGCTGAAAGTGTCAATCAAGACAATATGATTAATAAGCCCTCTGCATCTGTTGCAAACAATCATTTGTTAGGTTTTGGCCAGCCCTCTTATGATGTGTCCCTTACAGCTACTAATGTCCTAAAAAATGTCCAGCCTGTTAGCCAGCTGGCTTGTATGTCATCTCAGGGTGGATCCCCCTTGATGGGAACCCCAAAAGTACCTGATTATATGCCCTTTAAATCTTCTAGTGGTGAATCTAGTCATGATGTACCTAAGTTCTTAACTGCTGGATCTAGCAAGTTCTTTGCAGTGCAGGCTCCTGAACATGTCTATGGCCATTTAGAGTTTAAGCCTCAACATACTAGAGACATGCTTGCAAGAAGACCAAATCAGGCCCAATCAACTTCTAGCTCAAGTCAGTTTTTTCATCAGCATGGGGTCTCTCAAGGAACCCAGAGTACTAGGAATGTCCAAATAGCCAGTAGCGCATATAATCCATTCCTGGTCGGAACACCTGTGCGTTCAAGTACCAATCAAAAAAACCCATCTCAGATTGTTAGCTCGGGGCCAATTTTTGTATTAAAGGGAAGTGAAGGTACTCAAGGTCTTGAGAGCTACAATAAGCATCCAAATTCTAGAAGACCACTTGGAGTTCTCAGTAATGTTGACTCCAATCAAAATATGGCCTCTCAATACAGTAAGACCTCTGTCAACATTCAGGGTAACTATAGTCAACCTAGTAAGTCATGGAATAAATCTCCTTACCATTTTATGAGGGAAGGTCAACACAATGCCGGCCTTAAGCCCCAAAAACCATCAGGCAGTGACTATAGAGGCCATGTTGGTAAATATTCTATTGCCAGCTCAGATGAGAGACTGCGTGCCCTTGAAAGGCATGAGGGTAGCAAATCACTCCATCACACTCGTGATGTGTGGCGCCCCAGAAAATTTCAGAAAACCTACAATGCTCATGACCTGTCCCAAAGTCAATCTCCTGTCTATTCTGTGAGTAGAAGTCAACCCAATCACATTTTTGGGGCTCAGCGTAATGTGGCAAAGTCTTCAATTGCCAGTTCTGGAGAGATTCGTATAATGCAGGTTCCTCCGAATGTTCAAAGAACACAACCAAATAAGCCACAAGTTCCTTCAAAACCACATCCTAGCTCTACAGAGTATGGGGAAATGTTTGCTTCCAGTCAGACTGCCCATGAATCGGGTGCCAGGATGAAAGCAGTACGTGTAAGGCTTAATAAATGGCCCAAAAGCAGCTTTGGTAGCCTTCAGAACCATTGGACTTCTGGTGATAATGTTGGTTCTTCGTTATCTAATAGTGGTGCTCTACAAAGTTTTTTGCATCAAAGTTACCTTAGCCAGAAGCAAGGGCAAAATGTACAGACACCTGCTTTGTCTTCAGTTTCTCAATATCATGGTTCCAAAAAAGGCCAGAGCCAATCCACTATAACTCCTAAAATAAACACGGTTACAAATGGCAAAGATGAGGTCCAAAGATTTTCTCCTTTCTGTAGCAGTTCCAGACCAGGTTAGATTCAAAATTTTCTCTAGTTGCATGTTTTAGTGGTGACTTTCAGACCCAAAATAGCTGCCATTTTGTTCTTCGCACAGCTCCACAAAACCAAGCTCAGAGAGGTTTCCCCCGCCTCTGGATGTGAGGAGACCCAAAATCCCCCCTCAGGTCTCTGTCAACTGGGCCCAGTCATGTTTCAGGGAGTGAAACACTCTAGGATCAATTACCAACGTTTGATATAAAGTGAGTACAACTGCTTCATTTATAGGATCTACACTGTGCAGCCCAAGTTGGTTGGGATTTTTTTTAAACATTAATGGCAAGCATTGTGTAGTTTAGGGTATGTATGGTTATGTTCAAAATTGTTTTAGCCATTTCCTTATTTTACTTTAAGCTGTAAATGGAAGTTAAGGGTATTGCATTGAGTGACAGTATTCCATATAGTACTTCAGAGTGACCTGATGGCAGTTGGAGTAGGTTGTCTGGGTGTTTCAGTTTGAATACATGGTGCTGAATTATGCTACTCTGAACATGGCCTAAAACTTTTTCATGAAAATAACACTGTTTTAAAACAAGCATTCATGACAAGGCACCTAATGGTTTCTTATCAAATTCTTGTGGCCATAATTAAGTTTGTCAGGCATCAGGCTCCGGTCTCTGCAAGGACTCTGGGAGGCTCCGATTGATCCTGTGTGCTGCTGTTCTGTGATTATTGAAATTAAGAGCACTAAGAACTGTCCTGACAACATGTCTGTACTCTTAATGCACCACTCTTTCAAAAACTGTATATTTCATGTTAATAAAAACATACTAAACCGAACCCTTTAATTTAATTCCTTTCTGTAATGTAAAAATATCCAGAGTGGTTTTGTTTTATAAAGCTGCTCGAAAGTAAATGTGGCTTCTGGCGTTCCATAGCACATTTGTGCCAAAACGTTTCAAACGGTTGTCTGGTTTGCTACTATTCACATGTTTTAAGGCATGTTCTGGGGTAAATCAATTTAAGTGCATGCATTTTAGCCAAAACATGCACTCCCAAAAATTATGAAAATAAAAATGGCTTATCTGTAGTTGCAATGCAAATTCAAAGAAATGGAGACCGTGAAGCCGATGTCACGTGTTAAATTTGGGGTAAACGTTTCATTTCAACATGAGGATCACACCGCCTTTGTGCTAGTGCAGTGCTTCCCCAAATGTGGGCTGTAGCGGTATTAAGGCTAGGCTGTTCTTTACTGAAACTGTTTACATCGTTCCTCAGTTTAAATCTGTTACACACTTTGATGCAATATAATTGTAAATGGTATGCAGAAAGTATGTAGTGTTATGGATTTAAATATATTTGTAAAGAATATTTACATCTAACTTTCACCAGAATGTAAATAAAATTACATTTTATGGTAGTTCTCAATTCGCATTAAACTCTGTACTAACTAGTGAGTTTAGGGCAGTATTTTGATCCGTCACGAAAATGTCACCACTGTAGAGCAAACTGGACAATGTTATTTTGCCTTTTCGATATGTATAAACATCTATGGAATAGGGGTGTAACCATACATCTATATGGATCGATGCTTCGATGCCACACGTAAAATATATTTATATAGAACCTTTATACATGCCTTTATATAGGAACGTAAAATATAGGTACTTTTATTTTGACGCTCCCCACATCTTCACGTAACATGACGACCGCTACACATTTTCGTCAAAAAAAATTTGTTTTATTTCATTGCTATACTGTCTGCCTGTGCGTCAGATTGCAATGCAACAAAGCTGTGGCAGCAGCGAAACGATAGACGCAAGTTCTGTGGCTGTTGTTGAACGCAAATCGTGGGCCTGGAAATATTTTGGTAAAATAGATGGGCAACCAAGAAAACCCATGTAATTTATAAACGTTTCCAGTGGCCGGTAAAATACTCGGGAAATACGACAAACTTGTCAGTGCATTTAAAAAGAACATGGAATTGAAGAAAGCACTTTGACGAATTACAGTCACTGTCTTCTCAAATCGTTTGTCCATTATTTATTTTAAAATATAAACTAAAGTGTATTGTAAATGTCCCAATTGGGATACTGGATGTGTAATTTTAAAGAGTTTGCATTTGTGAGTTTTGTGAGAATAAAAATGAAACTGTCTGTGTAAACTATATATTAATATACTGGATGAGGGAATCCATGTGGTATGGTGAGATGTCTGATTTACACCCCTATTAAATACCAATGTAACCTGGCCCACGCCCTTTAGGGGCCCCCAGAGATCTGCTTTATTAGTAATAACACTACTAGGGGGGCCCAACCTCATATTTTGTCATAGGGCCAAAATTGTGAGCGGCACCCCTGATCATTGGAGTTTTGGTTTCTTGTCACTGTTGCCCTGTTGGCTTGCTTGCTGGGAGACTGCTGACGTCTAACTTGGCTTAGACTTAGTTTTGTAAATTGTAAACTTCTGATTTTTTTTAATATATATGCATGTATTTTGCGTGTTGTGTGTAGTTCATGGGACTATTGCAAATCTCTTATACCCCTGTTCCATAAGATGTTATCTTTTATATGCCATCTCCATGTAAGCTGAAGCGCATATCTTGCCTAATGATTTTGTTTTTTTATCAGTTCAGTCAAGCCTTTATTCATAAACCTACTAGAAACTTAGTATGCTCAATTAGTCCTATACATCTCACACATATTATTAGCAATAATACCATTAACATGTCTGACATTTGTTCTGTTTTATTATTATTATTCGTTTTATATGTAAAGCTGCTTTAAAGAATGTAACATTAAAAGCCCTATATAAATAAAATTGAATTGAAAAGTTATACAAAATACATTTTAGCATGAGACTATTGTAAAAGCATCACTTACTGACCCTGCCTTTGCCAGTCTTCCAACTTTGTAGTCAAAACCATTTAAGGCCGTAAACTTTTACGTGATTCACATAACAGAAACGGTAAATGTTGGTAAAGGGTAGGGCTGTATTTATTGAACCAAAACCTTAAACTTATTTCTGTTGTATAAAGCATATTATCGAAATTATATAGGTAAAAGTATATTATATAGTTAAAGTAATATAGTACTTTTAAAGTAGTGTGGTAGTAGCTGTAAAGCGTTCATTCAATGTTCATGAAACTTTAATAAAAGGAACACCAGCGCCATCTGTTGGTTAAAACTACTTGGAGACTGGGTGTCTCACGCTGACTGCCTAGCAAAGTTTCCGTAAATAAAGAATACAAGCTAATATTAGATTTGGAGTAAAATCTTGTATGTTCTTATGCATGGGCACTTAGTCTCAAATGCCTGGATCTGATCAATAAGTTAAACATCAAAAAATCGCTTGGTTAGAATTGGTGACGTCATTGCAGTCTACCTGTTGAATCAGGTAGATTTTCAGCTTAAGTGTTTATATAAGCAGAGGCGACGAGGATGAAGATCAAATGGCTGTCGGGTCACTTTCACATAATGGTTTTCACCTTTTAAACGAGATTGTAGCGTAATAATGTACATTTCCCTGGAATAATAGTGAAGTCCTGGTTAAACAACATTTTGAGCTTTCCGGATTTCCGGAAAAGGGTCAAGCCGTCAGACTGCGACATTTCCTCCATATGTTGTGAGTAAAGTCCAAACATAAGATTTTTCGTTTTCATTAATCTTATCAGTTAAAAAAAAAGTTTGTCATAGTTGAAGACTTGTTCGCCGTGGTTAACTAGTTCATGTTATGCCTTTAAACAACATAAATGTTCAATTGTGTAAACTGCGTGTTTGTTTGGGGACGGTGTGCCTTTTTGAATGTGTAAATAAGGTTGGTTTTGTAAGTATTGTATACGATACGTTTTATTTTAATTAGCATTTCATATTTTCACACACGTTTGATCTAACACGAGTTTGTTACTGGTTTTTGTAGTTAAAGTGTTTATTAAATGTTTGTATATTTGAGACTCCTTGTAAAGGTTAGTTTTTCTCATAAGTATAAAAATAATACTTTAATAATATAAATACAATATGAATATGAAGTTTAGATTTAAATACTGTAAGTATGACGTCCCCTGCCCCATATATATATATATTTATATATATAACACATTTGCTTTAAATGAATAGTTATTGCAGTGTGATGTGCTTCTACGTATTCAGTGAAGCTGTTGTGAAGCCTTTTTAGCAATGCAAAATACTTTCACCCGCACTTCATGGTGCTAAACGTGTTAAAAAGGAAGTTTTACTTGCATTTTATTAATACTGAAAACGGACAAGAAAACACACAAAAAGCTTCTAAACTGGTTTATGTCCCTTGGGAAAATATAGGAACTCTTTTGGCATTCTCTTTTAGCCATTATGTTTTAGGTAGATCTAAAATGTAAAGTAAGTCTTTCATTCACTTTCAGTTTCATCTTATTGTGTTTCTCTTAAACAGACCTTGAGGCCTCAGGCCACTAAGAAGTAACTATAAAAGCAGCCATCAGAGATCAGTCTGGCCTGAAGGTTGGCCATATGGAGAGCACCTCATCCTGGCCCTGTGGTTCCACTGAGGAAGGCCCATATCAAGAACGTTCTGTCGACCCAGTGGATATTGAGATCCAGCCCCAGGGAGTATGCTGCAAAGTCAGTCACAAGGATGCTAATGGCAATACCACTGGGCCAGAGACTGTCAGTTTTCTTCCTGGCAAAGAGGAGCCCAGTTCAGGGACATGTATGTGTGGGCCTTGTGCTTCTGTGGCTAGCTGCAAGAAACTCTTTTGTAGTGTTCTGACTTGTGGACTTTACCAGGCGTGTCAGCGTTTGCCCTGTCTGATTTCGAGCGACACACCAGCTGTCAACACACAAGTGGAGAGCCCTTTAAACCCTTCAGATGCTGAGAATGGCTTTTATACTGACATCTGTATTCATGGTGTAAAGGTGGATACTTCAAACATTAAAGAAGTCGAGGAGAGGGTCTTTTTTTCCAGTTCCAAAATGGAGATGGACAGTCCGACCTACTTCAGTAGCTTACGGGAAGACTTTATCAATGGCGATGAGGTGGAGGACGTGGACAAACTTATCACACAGAAGCTTATGGAGGTCTTCTCTGAGTTTGAAATTAATGAGCTGGCCAAGTGCACCTCTGATTCTATGTTTCTGCGACGGTCGCGAGAGATCAGTCAGCTGATCTCGGATATTGTGCAAGAGCACAACATGGAGGAGCAGGAGGCCGAGTGCAGGCTGGTGCGAGAGATCATTCGTATCAGTACGCGCAAGAGCAAGAAGAGGCCACAGATCAGGCCAAAGGAGCCGCAGCGAGACAGTGGCAATGAGACCTGGAACAGCAGGAAAACCAGCCAAAAGAGCAGCTTCAGCTCCATCAACAATAAGAGTGAGTGGCAACCACCTTTCTGTGTTTTAATCACTGTATAGTCTTTTGAAACATCTAAGGGGTGATTAACGCAAAAATGATTTTTTTCCCCTATCATTGACCCCCCCCTTATGTCATTCCAAATCGGTATGACTTTTTTTGCTCCTGAAGAACACAAAAGATATTCCCTAAGTCTCATTTGGAACACAAATGCAGATGTTATACAGAATGTCCAAGCTGTTTTTCCAAAAAATAACAAACAAATTCCACATGACTTATGCAGTTTCAGGTTTTCTAATGCTGTATGAGAGTTTTCAGTGCACAACACACCGCTTATTTGCTAATAATCTTCTTTTTGGCTTTAGCTCTCAAATCTTGATGTATAATAATTGATAACATATACAAGAACAAATGGCATTTGGCATCATGGCATTAAACGTATTCTTCAGTGTGATACCTCAATCAAATTCAAATTTTTAGAGATGTGGTTAATTATGTTTGGGTTGAAGTGTAGATGTGGGATTGTCATTGCATTTTCAGTTAAAAGTCCCCTTTACGCACTTTTCTTTACAGTTAGCAATTAGTTTGTTACAATGTAAGCTTATGACTATGCTACCATCATGGTCATAGTGGGAAAATAACACCTGCCTCCAAACACTGATACATGTCATGTAAGATCTCTGACATCAGACTGACATTTTACAAAAATTGTTGTTCCTTAGTTAAAAAACATGTATTTTAATTCTCTTTTTAGGGCTGCAAATTTCAATGGAGAGGCCCGATGACATTGAGGCCAGGTTGTTGCGCAACAACAGTAAGCAATGTAAGTTTGTTTTGGCATTTGGTTTTAACAGTTTGACCAGATTTTTATATGGCACAAAGCTGCTTAAAAAAGTCTCTCTGCATAGACACGTTTTTCTGTGTGAGATGCGTCAGTGATGGAGTTTATGTGATGGTGCTAGTTTTGCAGCGCTTGATGTGACACAACCACTTAAAATGAGAGATGGATAAAAATTGCAAATTTACTCCTCAATTATTGGTTGATAGGGTATGGGTTGGTGGGACTCCCAATCTTCTATATCTTCAGAGGTTCACATTTGTGGTCTGAACCACCAGACATATTTATACTTGGCCAGTCACATCTGGCAGAAATTACAAACCTAAACATTATAAATTAAATATTATATGCTACAATAAACTGTAAATACGGGCAATAACTAGGACTATGAAAAATTTCAGGACCATTAAGATGACCAGAACATGTTTTTAATAGGTTTTGTGAGTTTCACCCATGGTTTGTTTTGCATAAAACTAAGCAAATGCCTTTGTTTGACCTTAAGCTGACTTGGCTAGCTAGCATTGTTGTTGGCTAACATAGCAATGCTGTTGGCTGCTTTATTAAAGGCTGTTGAGTGGCCTTCTCTGCTCTGAAAGAATGAGACGGGTGTGAGATGGTTTCTCTCTTGTTTCGAGTTTAAGGGGTTTGTGATGTAACCAGCCTTATTGTCACAAACAGTGCTCTCTTGTCTGCAAACCATCTGATCGGTTACACTCCTGAATTTGAATGTCTTTCTTTTCCTCATCAGTTGTGGTTTACCCCTCCCTTTCTATTTGCTTTGTTGTTTTTTATGTTCTACAATTTTGCCAAGCTATAGTATTTTTGCCAGCATGCCATTAAAAATTTCTGCAAGAACTTGTTGTTGAAGTTATGTAAGTTATGTTAATGTTCATAATAAAGCACACATTTGACTTAAATAAGGGCATAAATGTGTAATGTAAATGTGTAATGTAAAACATTTGTAATTTACTATTTTTGATTATTTGACCAAAAGTAAAATTGTTAAGTTTCTCTTTGACACTTAGAATTAAAGGTGCAGTAAGCAATTTTTGAGAAATGCTGTTGAAAATTGAAAACATTACCCAAAAAATGTCTGTTTAGTGTGTGTACTGAAAAACGTTTGCGCACAGTCCTGACTGTGTAAATAGTAGAAAAAAAAACAAAGTGGATCAGACCATCCGCCATTACACTCTTCTGGCCAATCAGCAATAGGGGGCATATGCGCCATCTTTCCCTGTTTTGCATAGCGCTGTTGTTGTTATTTTGAGGGCGGAGCAATGATGGGAGGGGTGTGTTTGTTAGGTGTCAACTTTTCTTGTCAGCATTTCTCCAAAATCGCTTACTGCACCTTTAAACTAGAAATAGAAATTGAGTTTTTATTTTTTGCTTAATCTTGTGTATTTTCTTATTTCTCACAGCATACTCTCCAAGTTTTCAGGAAACAGGTGTGCCAGTGACACCTGACATTCCTTTTCTACAAAACAGCACACAGGCTTGAGTTTCCTCTCCAACTAGACACCAATTTAAATACCAAACCATCCATAAACCATTTTATGTGTAGAGTATCAGAATTTAAGTATACCCTTAGAAGTTGTGGTTCCACATGCAGCCATTAGGGTTTGTATGGTAGAAGACAGAACTGTATTTATGTTTCTTTTTTGTTTGGTCTCTTTGGTCATGTGAAGTATCTAGATGACATTTGTAAACAACTAAGAATGAAGAATGAAAAACAGGCTGACCTCTTAATGAGTAAATCTCACCAAAAATATCAAGAATACAGCTTTCCTGTAGCTCAATGGTTAGAGCATGGCGTTAACAA
>JAZGTJ010008874.1:0-20292 GCA_036877575.1 Botia almorhae | reverse complement strand
ACGGGCCCTTTTGACTTCATCCACATACCTGGTCATATTGTGAATAATTCACTAGTTCACTAAAAGGTTATTCCATTTCTTTCCAAGAAAATGTTTGCCTTGCTATAATCTTTAATTATCTACATAATCTATTATAATAAAAATGTAAAAATGTGCCTCACCAATGGAACAACTTGGCTGACGGCACAAACCCTCCTAACCATTCCTCTCCTCACTGTAACCACCTTCTTCTGATCTGGCATTTCCTGGGATTATCACATTTACATTATCACATAACAAACCAATCAAACCAAATTAATTATTCTCAAAATTGTTATCAATTTTTTATAATATAATTATTTTTTAAAGCCGTAATATGAAACTTTGCAGCTCTGTTGGCATCTCTGTTTGAAACATAAAATTGCAAGATACTTGTGGAGTTAGATTAAGTCAAAATTGAAGTCAGGTTTATTTATGACAGGTTTAAATTCTAAGCAACAATCCATCATCCTCAGCACCCACACATGCAATACAGTAGTCGCGTCTTCTTTCTGTTTACAGATATGATGGAGTATGGACAGTCTGAACATGGATGTTTTGTGTACTTGCTCAATACCTTGTATTTTAACAATAAAACATTATGTATTACAGCTAACCAAAAAAGTTATTTTAAGTAAAAGTATTCTTTCCAATGTATACTTCAGGTACAGATTTTATCAATGAAAAAATATAAAAAATATATTACAATATTTAATAAAAAAATAAAAAAATTAAAGTTTAATCCATCAAAATTGCTTAAATATATATAAGGTGTCTGATGATATGTATGATTAATACATGAAACACTGTTCATTTGTTCGCCTGATCCAGACAAATTATTCACTATCTCCATATGATATAAACACCACAGAGGCCCTAAATCTATCTCAGCACTTGCTTAGTGCATTTCATCGCTTCATGAATCATTTCCAGCCAACAGCCCATGGACCATGTTTACAAAATATACAACCTTGTGGAGACAGATAATTCCAGAATGTTCTTCACAAGACAATACAGTTCTATCATTAATAATAAGTTTTGTAATAAATTACAGAAAGTATCTGAGTTCTTGAGGTAAAAATGCATTTTGACATTTTTGACTTCTGGATGCTTTTTTTGCTTTGTGATGTTTCATCTCCCCAGCCAACAGAATAATGTCAAATAATTCTGCATGCTGTAACTCTCCTAAGAGCTTTTCATGGTCTCTGTTAGAATACACAACAGGGGGGCTGTAAGGGGGCCCCCAAAACACAGAGTACATTATCACTGATTCTTAAAACACACCAGAACCAGATGGTCACAACGTTACTTGTCATGTGTTATAGTATATGCTACTAGTCATAGATTCTAGGCAAATGACACTAATAGCAGAAAAAATTTCCCATCTGGGGATCTTGAACTTCAAGAAGCTGCATAGGAGTGCAATGCTCATATTTCTTTAGTCCACAGATTGACCCTAACTGGAATTTGACATTGACCTTGTTGGAAGCAGCCAGGATCAAGCAGTTCAATCACTGCTGGCTATGGTTCACCGCACTGGGGATCGGCTGAGACGCAGATAGCTGAAGAATGGAAAACCGCTGCAGATTTAACCAGAGCAATGACTGGAACAGTGGGCACAAGTCACGAGTTATTGCAAATTATTGTTTAACATTGCCTATCATATAATTCTAGGCTTTGGATGTTTTCAAGGTAAGGGAGACTGACTAAGGGAGGCTGGTCACATGAAGAAGTAGTCATGAGTTGTATTTCATAATACCATAATCATAATGCTTTGAATGCTGGTTTGAGTCTGTTTTGGTTGGAATTTTGGTTTTTAACATCTAGTTCATTTGGGTTTTTTTTGGAGTAATTCTTGTTAATTCTATCCATCAGGCTAAAATTCCAATATCATCACATTTTTGTAATTACTGTTGAGTCAACACGTCAATACAAAAAACATACCCTATACAATATATTTTAAAAAAAGCGCAGCTACTGTAAGCTACATTTAAAAACCTGTCTCATTGGGTATATTTGTTAAGTTGCATCCTTCAGATGGAAGATACAGTTTCTAGTATTTCATAAATGCAATGGGAAACCAGCTCTTATGTTACAATTTCATATGCATAAGCCAACATATTGATGACTAAGACCTTTACAGGTGCGCTTTAGCCCCAGACTGAACACACACCTGTTCTCATAATCTTACCAATTAACCTTTAAACTCAAGTTGTATTCAGTTTCGCCAGCACATGTGAATCTTGTCACAATGTCTTTATCTGGGAAACCGGAGATGGATCCTAATTCATAAGTTTAAACAGTGCTGCAGCACTGCATTTAGGGGAAAAGAACATCTTTTGTGATGTTTGTGGTCAAGTAAACAATGATGATTCGGACACAAATACAGTCTACTGGAACAAAGTATTCTTGGCCTAAAAACTGACATTTGACAAGAGACATAGATCAAAATGTTTTGCTGATGTCATCTTCCAGCTTTCTGGATTTGCTTTCTGGAATGTATATATATATATATGTGTGTGTGTGTGTATAGGAAAGCTTCTCCAATTTCTAAGGAGGCATGTGGAGACCCGAGCTGTAGGATGTTTACTAGACAATATGAAAGAAATAAAGATGAAAGGTTAAAGGTCCCTATAGACATTAACTCCAGCAGGATGCTATGAAGTGCCCTTAGTGAGGGTGGTCATTTGACTTTCTGTATTTTCAATATGTATCGTTTTGCGTATATTGATTTAGGGTGTATAGAGCAGTGGTTCTCAAAGAGCGCCCCCAGGTGGTGTAAAACACAGGTATAGATATTTTACATTGTTCAAAATGTATCATATTAGTATTGTTTAATATTTACATTTCACATTTTTGTAATGTTAAATTTTAATTCAATTCCTGTTTACTACAATCAAATTGAACATTAATTAAACATATTACATTGTACAATTTTAATTGTTGTTGATACACCTCTGAGTAGTCTATTTTTTTTTTTACTAATTTTATGTTTATATCATATTTCGAAACGTTTTAATATATGGATTTGTAAAACATAGGATGGACCACACTTAAGTATCCCCTGCAGCAAGGAAAAAGGTGCTGTTTTATAAGTATTGTGTTGAAACATTAAACTCCTTTTTTTTTATTCATCAAAAGAAAGAATTATGGTTCTGTTTCACATGGCTTATTAAAGAGACACTAAGGTGTTGTACAGTAGTACAACACATGCGGTACTGTGGCGGTACTCCACATGCACAACACACAGACCTCTGAATTATTTGTGTTCACCTACAGGTGAAGCGCACATTTATGGCTGCTGGAATGCATTTTTAAGTCAGGAATTCAGGGAAGGAAATGTGTGCTAACATTTCAACAGCAATGCAATGCCAGGAACAGGACTGAGCAGAGACGAGCTAAGAACTATCTTGGAGTAACAGCTCCCAGAAGTGCTGTGAATGGCTTCTGCAGATGGTTAGATGACTGAGCCAGACAAGGCTGGATGCACTGGGAACAGGGAGACCGAGTTTAAGATTTGGGATAACTTGATACACCAGTCAGTGTCCTATAAAAATGTTAATCACCGTCTGGGCCATTGCTATAAATGTTTATATGAGAGGTGAGCATATTTAGCGTGATCTTGTCGTGGATCCAGGCATGTCCTGGCATTAGTGCCCAGCGGGTCCAGATGTTTTGTGACTGGGGTGGCCCGTGTGGGGTACAGACTCAAGGGTGGCATAAACAGGACTAAGGGGTTTATTTTAAAATGTATTCTACTACAGATAACACAATACGTGCTGTAAAAGTGTTCCTGTGGCTCAATTGGTAGAGCATTGCATTAGCTGTACAAAAGTCATCAGTTCAATTCCCAGGGCATACACATACTGATGAAATGTAGATCTTGAATGTACTGTAAGTCACTTTTGATTAAAGTCACTGCCAAATGCATACATGTAAAATGTTGCACCCTTACTGCACTTGACACTACCAATAATCACTTTGGAATATACACTTTGGAAGATTTGGAATATACCATTTGAGTCATATGGGTAACATTTACTTTCTGGAGCCAGAACATTTGGGTCTCCATTCAGTTCCATTGTTTGAAAAACAGCTCAGACTTTCTTCAAACTGCTTTTGTGATCAGACGAAAGGTAGTCTGAATGTGGAATGGCATAACGATGAAATGAGGACAGAACTGAACAAATTGAATCTAATTCAGCTGTCACAAAAGAATCTGCATGCTTGTGAAGCCACATGACACCAGGGCTTACTGTAAGCCTTGTATATAAGAAATGTTATATGATATTTCTATCAGGGATATTTACAAAGTTTATCCCTTCTGTTTACATTGGCTACAGACTCTACAGTCAGCTGTGAAACAAAAACGTTGGGATCAATTGATTGGAGAGATAAACTTGACACCAGAGTAAAGATTTAAGACCAAGATTATGATTTTTATGAAGTACACACACACCTTGGCATATGTGGGACTCTCCATGGTATTGGTTTTATACTGTACAAACTGTATATTCTATCCCCTAACCCCAACTCTGCCCCTAAGCCTAACCTTCACAGAAAACTTTTGGCATTTTTTAATTAACAAAAAATTACCATATAGTATGTTTTTTAAGCATTTAGTTTGTGGGGACACAGTAAGTGGCCCATTGTTACATTGTTATACACGTCATTATACATATTATACACACTTGTAAACCACATATTTAAACTCACACACACCCATACACACACACATATTGGATGACAGACATTCCAAGATATGCTGATACTAATAGCACTCTTATTACGCAACATAATAAAATGCAACTAACCATCTGTTGTGCATAGTTAGGAAAGGATAGCAGGCCACGCATCCCATCAATCTATATTTACCTGCAAATGCATTCAACTTGGAAAAGCCAAATAAGCCATATGCCAACACGGACAGGTCATGTGATGTCCTCATTTTTTTAAACTATGAAAAATGATGACCCAGACTATATTAAATTGAATGTTACATATACTAAGTTTTGTGTGCTGAATCGTTGGCTACCAGGAACATAAAACCACTGCAATTCAAGAGGCATTTGAACCAACCAACAATTGTTGGTTTTCAGCTTGAATTAAATAGGTTAATTATCTGGCATTAAATGGGCTTTTTAAATAATCATAAATTATAACAGAATTTTGTATGAAACTTGATTATGCGTCACTGCGTCACTTGATCTTCAATATAACATGAAACAAAACTAGCTTATAGCCACTTTTGTTTGAAATAGTTTTAGTTTAATCTGAGACTCTGCTACAACATCTACTATAATTATGTGGGAAAATAGAAAGGCGATAACCGCAGCTCCAGTTTCCCTCACTATACCATTCTAAGACATCTGTGATAAGTAGCTCTGTTCATCAAGTTGAGTTAGCATCATGAACACACGCTCAAGTACTGGACCAGCACTGGAACTGAACAGAGCTGAGAATTCCTGTATCAAGTGGCTCCTCCATGCATGTGTGTTATCTTAAATGGAGATGTATGTGCAGTGATGTGTGTCTCTCTTCCTGGCTGGTCAGTTTCATGAGCAAAGCCAGAGAAACAGAGATAAGCGCAGAGAAGCACAAAGCATGACCTCAGCATTAGAGATAAGAGTGCTATGAAACAGGGCAGAGCGACACTGCTGACAGGCATCTGGCACTTTCCATGAATAGGGTACAAATTGGTGTCCCGTTACTTTAGCAAATAATGGTACCAATCCAAAATTCTTCAAGGCGAGAAATACTAGACGTGTTTAATTATTTTCTAATGTAAAATGAAAACAGTCTAGTCAGGACTGTATCCAGCAATTAAACCAGTAATGTAGTATTGATACAAACTGTCAAAATTGATATGCAAATCACTGTATATATTATGTTCATCACTAATTAATCTCACATAATCAAAGGTCTTTTTTGTTGGATACATTTTAATTTTGTTTCATGTTTATATTTGTCAAAATGTTAATGATGAGATAATGTCTTTAAATATCGACTACTTATCTTGAAATAATAAAATAATATTCTGAAATATTGACTTTCCATCTGAGGTTTTCCTTTTTCACATGTTCAAGGTTTCTTTATCTAGAAAATTTAACAAACAACAATTGGATTCAGTACTTCAACCTGTTATGTCCTGTTATCTTAGAGTTAATGACTAGTTAGTTAAAACCTTTTGATTTGGTAAAAAGTATTAAAATCTAAGATAACATGCATCTGCAACTATGATTCTATGCTAATTTAAAACTTTTATTTTATTTTTTTTTCTTATTTATTCTGTGGAATTTCACTTTTGAGGAAGATTTGATAGAACGTTCCACCCTTAACAACACCAATTAGCAAATCCATTTATATTTAAAATAGCATCTGTGGGTTATTTTCATGCTTCTCCAGGTAGCAGAAGCCTGATGGCATTTCAAGGTTTCAGATAAACAGGTTATCTTTTAAAATTGCAGGGCAGAGAAACACAGCAACAGGGGTTTAATCAGAATGTGTAAAATGGTGAACAAGACTCGATACAGATAGCTTTAAACCTCAGAGAAAGCACATTTGTGAATTTTTATTCATTATTTATTATGGTCCATCAGTTGAGGATGATGTAAGGAACATTATGAAGTCATTTCACGGTAACTGGATTCATTTACACTATTCTGTTCTTCTAGAGTTTTTGAGGCTGTCTTTGAAATGCCCAGATATGTTTTTTCTCTTATGTGAGATGCACAACATGTATTTCCAGTGTTTTGAATAAGGGAGAGACATACAGAATATTTGATTGAACAAGATGTAGCAGAAGATGAATCATTAACAGAGAAGAAAGTGTAAATTATGAATGTGTATATCTCCTAAAAGCAAGCTTTGTCAGTGTTTAGGAATACACTAGCATAATGATGGTCTTAAAGCTACTGTAATACATGGACTAAATGCTACAAACCAATAACAACTAACAGTGATCCTCCTATTTAACAGTTTACATAAGCCTGATTCTTAGTGTATCGTGTTGCCATTTTGAGCATCTACCGGTTTGTGTCTTTTGTAAGTGATGTATGAGTCTCTGAGTTGTCCTCAGTGTGAAAAGATGACTCTCAACGTCATACAGACACAGTTAAAAAGGAAAGAAATGTAGAGGATGCCGGAAAAGCAGAGAATATGCAGGACTGAGTTTAACAAACTGCAATATGTATAGTTCCTCTTGTTTTTTTAAATAATAACATTTTGTATATTCTGCAACGTGTATTGTAGGTAAACTTATGACCCCAATTATAGATATTACATAGTTTGATTTCAGGTTCTTTAAAACCAACTGGGTGCTCCATTTTTAGTCATTACATCAATTAATCTGAACGCCTCAATCAAAGCCCTACAAATCTGTCTGTATCCGAATCAGAATTGTCTAAACATGTGAACCATAAATGTCAATGGGTTTGTAAAAGTCACAGATAAGCCAAATACATTCTTTTGTTCTTGGTCATTACCGCAAAAAACTAAAAAGAGATTTGTGTAAAAGTCATTTAAATGTATGTGATGGAGTCCAGCAAGAGAACACTAATCCTTAACGCTTATATTTTATTTTTTTCCCTGACTTTCAAAACCCATCAATGCATTTGGATGCTTTGTCACAAAGAGAGGATTTTCTGCTTTTGATTTTTTCCTGAAGCGGCTCAAGGTCCTGACGGACATTTAAACGATCTCACACTCTTGTATCCCTTTGAACAGGAATTTCCTTTTGTTCTTTCTTCCATGCGCTTTAAGAACTCTCCTCCACTCTGGCATGTCGCATCCTCTTAGTGCTGCTTTTGGTTACAAACTATCAAACGCTCTCCTCTCCTCTACACCCTCTGTTGCCTCTCGTTGCTGCCCCTGTTGCTTTGTTTTGCTTACATTTTCTCATGGGAAATCCACAATCTCACCAAATGGCTAACAATGCTGATGTGTCATTCCTACAATGCAGTGTACAATGTAGTGTTATGTCCCCAGCACATTTATATTTTAACCATATTCAAAGATAAGATGTTTTCTGTTTTCATAATTAAAGATTGCAATGAAGTAAACATGAGGGTAAATAAAAAAAATATTACATTAGTTCAATGATTTCCTACTAACGAACATTTTTACTAACATTTTTTAAAGGTAACATTCTCATACTGTTGAGAAAACATTCTTAGAATAATAACAACGTTCTCTAAACATCTTTTTTATATATTGGTACTTTAACATTCTTGATGTTCTTGATGAGGAAACAGTCCTAAACATATTTTTGTTGGCTGGGTTAGAGCATATGTTGCCATTTTTTGCCATGTCCCCATATAACTGTCTATTTAATAGGAAATATTCTAAGGGGTTTGTTTATTTTTATGTCCCTTTAGCTTTAATTGATGGTTTGTCTACATTTCAGAATTTCAGAAATTGCAATAGGACCCAAGTTTCTAAAGTAACGTTTAAGTCGTCTGAAATGTCTGAAATGGGAACAGGAATGACACAAATGCTAAAGCTTTAAGGGAGTATTTTTCAGAAAAAATGTCAGTCACCCTTCGTCCCATTGTCTGTCTCATTTATTTTTCGAACAACAGTGTGTCACCAAACACGAATCTGTCTCCTAGGCCGCAGGTAGCACGCTTGCTCATCTGTGATTATGCTAAATGAGGCACGCCTTGTTATCTCTGAATTACAAGAACTCCTCATTCCCTGTTAAAACAAACCAGAATCAGCTCCAATATCAAATTTGAGGTTTCGTGTCACTGCACAAATTGATTTTTGGGCATGCGAAAGAAAGTGCAGTTTCTTTCAGAGTCTGCTGGTTGCTACAAAGACTTTAATAGCTCTCCTCTCACCACCCCTCCAACGCCACATGCGCTCTTGCCCATTTGAACCACCAGATAACAGGTAGCTTAATTTCAGAAAAATTGATTTGTACCGTATCATAATTTGCCTCGCCACTGAACCGGGCATTTCAGCAGCGTTGGTAGTGGCAATATTACAAATCATCAGACCACATTGGAGTCAGATCAATATGAAGCCTGCACTCAATCTACTTTATTACTCTTGCACAATATCAGAATTCAGACTGGCAAAGCATTTCACGATGAACTTTCAGGAGCAACAGAGCGCAAGCAATAGATCATCCGATGCGTGAGATCATGTGTAAGACAAGTGTGTTGTAGAGAAACCATCTCTTTATAGCTGTGAAACATCCTGAAAAAGTTTCTTATTGTTTTCATAGCATATAGTTTTGAAAGTCGGATGTGATTGGCCATAGCAGGAAGCAACCTTGTTCATGTAGCTCAACTGGTACAGCATTGTGTTAGTAGTGCGAAGGTCATGGGTTTGATTTGCAGAGAACAGAGAATCTTGTGTGATTACCTGTGATTACCTTATTAAAATTAGTGCTTTTCCTTCAAGTCTTATGGCATCACATGCTGACTTAACTTCCTATCTTGTCCCCTCCTCCTCCCCTTTGTAACTTAATCTCATAAGAGTGGTAATTTCTTTAAATTTCCTAGCAATCTTATTTAATCCTTATCTTAATTTTTCCTGTTTTATCTATATTTTCTACCCAACCCGTGTGTATAATGTTACTCTACTTATCTGTGTGATTATTTTCGTTGTTTTACATTTTATGAATCATTTCATTGCTTTTTGAAAATGTGGAAGTGGGATCATGTGATGAAGTATATAATATTTATTTTGTAGAGAGAAACAAGCACTAAGAGTCTGCTCATTTCTTTCTATCAGACGAATACGTTTTTTCTGTGAGCTGTTGTCCCATGTATGACTGATCAACGTCACACAATGCAGAGTCAAGTTGTCAAGTCAACTTGTGTGGCTGGCTAGTCATCAAGCTTGTTGTTGCGAGTCACCTGTTACACATGCATATTGATCAAATAAATAACCTGAATCCACTGTAAGTCGCTTTAAATAAAAAAAAACATCCATTAAATGTCTAAATGTAAACTTTTTTAAAACCACTATAGGATTAACAGGCAACGTTTAGCAATATGGGCCGGTCTCTTATAAAGTGAAATGTCTTGTCATATTTCATCTCATTCTAGACATCCACTTTCATGATCCAGTTAATTCCTGACCAATAAGTCAAATAACGAATAAAATGCAAACAGCCATTCACATACATTGACATCAAATGTAGCACAAGAAAGTAAATAAACGTGTTGTGTTCCTATATGTCAGCTGATAGAGTCTGGTGATACCAACACCAAGGTCAAGGTTTTAATTCTCATGGAAGCCATCCTGATTAAAAACGAACGCTGCACTACAAGTAGCTTTTAGGGTCAGCCAAAGGAATAAATGTAAATAAGACTGTAGCATCCCCTCTCTAGAACATCTGCGCTAGCCTGCTTTCACTGCTGATGAAATGGCTTTTCTGCACTTCCTAAGCCCAGTGCAAAGCCCCACCTTCATGAATATTTGGTCCCTCAGTTTTTATCAGAATGTCTGTTTCAGCTCGCCGGAGCAGGAGCCTCACTGCATTTTAATCGGGCTGTGCACTCAGGCAAAACTGGGCTGGAAAATTTTGGCTGGGTTGCTGCCTTTTCCCTGCCCATTAAAATTCACAGTCAGGCTGGATGTACAAATAATAATAATAAATGAAAACGAACAGTGTGTTGAGGCTAAGCCGTTAATGTGAAGCCTGACTTCTCGCTCCTGGAGGGATTGGTGTTATCTGGAGCTGTGGAGCCCTCGGATGCTTTCTGGAACCCTGGGTTAATAAGAATGGGTGCTGCGGGGAGGTTCAGAAAAGACATGGAAAAATGTTGTAAGAACACAAAGGCCAATGACGGCCTTTTTTTCACACATGTATTTGCCTATATTAAAGGACCATTCTGGGTTCAATTCAAGTTAAGCTCTAGCAACAGTATATGTGCCATAAAGTTGATTAGTACAGAAAATAGTTTTAAATTGCTTACTGACCTTGTCTGTAAAATATTATATCCAAAATTTACAGGGAGCAAATGTCACCAACATAAATTACATGGGTAACAAAACTAAACATTTAGTAAAGCTACAATCTGTAACTTTCTTTGGTTAAATATAAACAAAAACAGTTATTAAGCAAGTATGGTCACATAACCTGCAAGTTTGTGTTTCAAACATAGATGACATTAGAGAGGCAAAAGTTACGGATTGCAGCTTTAACATAATACTTTTAGTAACATATTACATAAAACATTTTAAATTGAATTTTTGTAAGCACCTTTAAACCCTTCAGAACACATCTAGTTTACTTCCATTGTATGCATATAAGCAATAAGTCACGGCTGAAGGGCGTTGATAGGCACATAGCAAAAAAAACGTAAACTTTCAAAACTTAACACTGTAGTCATTTTTGATAATAGCATCTGCCAAATGGGCTTAATTTAATAGATACATTTCCTTAAGTGTGTGTTCAAGGTGTATTTAAATGTTTCTCAGGGTTTATTCGTGATGGGAAAGAGGGTTTATCACCTGAGAATTTGTGTCTTATTCTTTTCTTAATAAGACCTACTCAAATATCAGACCTGCTTTGTCCTATCTGATACATTGATATTCTTCCCTTCCCATTGACTGTCTAATCCTTTAAAACCAGATAACTCCAACCTTACACACGTACACAGACTACAGATATCAGCATTCACGCAAGACAGTTCGGATACACGCAAATTTCCGCCCCATTATGGCGAACAAAGAAGAAGAAAGTCTTAATCTCTCTAAACCAGTGCACAAAGCCTGGATCAGGCCTTCTTATTCTACCCTCTCACAATGATTCTCCACGGCTGCCATCCATTATTTGGGTATGTGCTTTCCAATTAAGCACCTGCTATAACAAAGTGTTGCACCTGAAAGCAAGACACTCTGAACATGTCACAGTGAAAGGCCGGGCGAGATTGTGTTTCATTGCTTCCGCATTGCTTGTGAGTTTAAGGCTTCACTCAATACAGACAAAACCAAATTGTCAATTTCCTTCCTTTTAAGTGTTTCGGACATAAATCCTTAAAGTTTTTAAAGTAGTTAGCTATGAATTTTTAAAACTTCCCCTTTGAATGTCTCAGTGTTTAATTATTATTCTTGTTCAGAGACACAACTGTACTGTTCTTATAGACTGTACACTTGACTAAACTGATTTCAGATATTTCTGTATGCATGTTGCTAAGCAAAAACTCTAATATCAAGCTACTGTAATAAGCATAGAAATACATATATTACATTTTTAATTAGAACTGTTTTAAATATCTTTTCATATTTAAAAATCAAGGAAGCTTTATACTGTTCTTTATCTAGGAAGTGTTTTCTTCACAGAGCTTGTTGCAGTGCATTGTGGGATTTCTCTCTCTGCAGAACAATACATGCAGCTTTTGCATCAGGACAAGAGTGAATCTATGATGCATTAGAATGCTGCATTAGTAGGCAAAGCACTCGAGCAGTTGTACCGGAGGCAGTGTGTAACTCAACCCTGTCCCGGAAGCCTATTTCACCTTTATAAGCACAGTCCCACCTCTTTAACAGTAATGCGTGGTTGGTTCAGCTGGTCAGCTGGTGTGATTGTGGTCCAGCCCATCACATCTGGTAGGATGGTGTTGGGACAGCTGGGATGAGCAGGTGCAGAAGCAATGGAGTGTCAAGTCTGATAATGTGCTGATGGGTAGCGCCGAACAGTGTCAGCCTGCTTTCTGCCTGAACCTGCAGTGTTTACATTATCGGTTCTTCACATCAGCGTACTGATTCTAGCTATCATAGAGTAATAATAATCATTTAAAAAGTACCAGTATATAGTAGGTTATCTAAAGAGCCATGAAACAACTCCTATGTTATTATCAGAACTGAAGGGTAGCTAATAGCATCACTATTAAACCCTTTTGAATTTTATAAAATTAGCAGTGTTTGCTGAAGCTGTACCATCAACTAAATAAGATTTTTGAGGTCTGTGATAAAACCCTTGCGTGTTTTTATGTGAGAAAACTTTCTGCCTAGCATTACATAGATTTGAGTGTGTAACTGCACAGATTGTTCTACCTTAAATGTTTCAGTTATTAAGGAAAGATGATTACTATCCTGATTGAATTTATGAATTGCTGGCTTATTTTTATCTGGTGGATAATAAAATACAGTGGACTTGTTTTTTAATGAAGGATTTTAGCTAGATTTGGCCAGACTGGAATATCTGTAGATTATTGGGATTGTTGGACTTGGGCCAGTAAGCAACCACCACTAAAATCACTCTGAAAACTTGAGCAATTGAAAACCAACATCCTGGGAACCAAACACGACAATCGTGCATAACTTTGGCACAAGCAACCTTTCACTCATAATTTATGTAATAATTTGTATAATCTTAATTGTACAAAACTTAATTTTCTTAATTTTCTAATAATAATTATAAGAAAAAAATCAAGCATGAAGGCCCCCCCAAAACCTAACCATTACTGGGGAGAAAGCAAAAACGTACAAACGATGTCATACAAATTCGTACAAATTAGCCACCAGTTAGAAATGCCATGAGATTTTGTAAAAAATCTAGTTTTGTTTTGTGTACTTTTGTGTGCTAAAAATTATTTTTTTTTTTTTAAAGTTTTTTTAAAAAGTTTTTTAAAATATTGTTCAAACTCTCTTTAGGTGAATTTTGAAGTAAAGCCGAGGATAATGCACTTTGTAACACTTTGTTTATTTAGGTTTCTGCTGTTGTCTCCATTTGCTCACTTTATGAGACAGAACGAGGATTCCTTACATCTCAAAGTGTTAAACTGGGAAGTAAACACAGGTACTGCTGTCTTCTTAATGGGCTGTAACAGTGGAGAAATTGCTGACTGACATCAAAGTGATTGTGAGGCAATAGAGGCACTTTCCCTCAGCCTTTGTGCTGTTAATGGACAGTTAATACACTGTTAATCAAAGGCCAAGCACACGACACACTTATGTGTCCCAAATTGCCACTTGCCTGCTGTTAGCAAGATTTTAGCCTCCATTTAGTATTGTGAAAATGCTAAATGCCAAAATGCAACACAGTGTTTCATCCAGCTGTTTTGGCTGTGGGACTCTGGATCTGTGTACTAAAATAACATTTATAAAACTATGACCATTATGTCTGATTGATTTATTGGGTTTGTTAAATCAGTCAATACTTCTGATGGATGTCAGAAGTTGCAAAAGACTCAACTCTCACAGTTACAATACAACTCTTAATGGATTCCAGCCATTTAAAGGTTCATTAAACTTGCCTTGGTCAAGTGCAATATAAATACTTTAATTTACAAGCTATAAATGGCTGCCCGCTTCTACTTCAGGGTTTTATTGCGCATAACCAGCTGAGAGAAAACGCACTTTAACACACAACATACCTCATCTCCACAAACACGTTGAGGCAGACTCAAACTCACATCACCTGCATGAGAAACAGAGCTCAACAAGTCAAAGCAAGTTTACTGGCCACTTACCCACGGCTCGGACTGACACATACGAGCAGGACTTGGCTCATATAGGATTCAAGTGCAATTTTCATCCTATTATTTGTCTGGTGCTTTGATGTACCTAGAAAGAAATTATGGCACTCAGCCATTTCTTTTCAAAGCATTGCCAAGACACTCTATGAAAGTTTGTTGGAAAAACATCATCCTTCAGCCCATTATACATGACAACTTCATTCGGCATAATGGTTGTGGGGCAAAATTCTGCTGTCTGGAAAATAAACGGGTCACAGAAAACTTCAGGGAATATTTTACTCAAAAATAAAGATTCTGTCATTATTTACATACCCTATGTTGTTTCAGACATGTTTAGTATTGTTCAAGAATCTTCATTTATGTCCATGCAATGACAGTAAATAGTTACAGAAGGGGAAAAATAACATAAAATTACCATTAAAAAATTAAAGTTGTCATATGTCTGTCTGCTTGTCCTCCATTTTTAAATGTAATTTTGTCTGCTTGTACTTCTGCCCGTGTTCACACCTGTGTCTTGCTTCTCCTGATTAATCTGTCTGCTGTATATAAACCACTGTGTTTCTTGTGTTTGATGTTACTTGTTGCTGATGATCTGTGCTCTTTTTTTCTCTCCTTCCCTGTTTTTATGCTCTCATTTGGATTTAATAAAGCTGCCTTTGCACCTGGATCCAGCTTATCTTGCCTTTAACACACACGCCATTGTTACAATAATACAATACATTCAAAGTATTATAAAGTCACATTCGTTGTGATAGCAGTAAGGTTTCTAGAGCTACCTTGCCATTACACATTTTATATGACTCCTTTATTTAGCACAATCAAGTTAAGCTAATGCAATGCTGTACTGTTCATCTCATAAGTTAATTCATGTGTTAAAAGCTAATCAAAACCAGTGTTTAAAACCATACACAGCATCGTTTTAAAATAAGCTTCTTAAGGATAATGTTGTGCACAAAGATAAACAATGGTCTTTAACTAGTTGAGTTCTCCTAGGGGAATAATTTCAAGGATGTGTGAAAACAGGTGAAATGTCACCAATCAAAACTTAGTCCTTAATTCTGATATATTTGTAATGTGCGATAACCGCTTTATAAAAGCAATAACGTACTCAATAAGGAATAAGGCTAGTGCTCCGGTTCACATCGTGCCTAAAAGAACCTTTAATCCGGGACTTATTCACAATACAGCACTGCCTTATGTTTTGCTTACATAAATGTCATACACGTTATCATTTTAAGAAGAACTAAAGTAGCTTATTTGCCCAGTAAGTAATGTAATGTAAGATTTTTCACACAAACTGATGCTCTTTTAAATACATTTTTGGTAAAAAAAAAAATCAGTTTGGTACACAAGACACTAAATTCAAATGTCATTCACAGAACTGTTTTGTTAAGACTGCACAGTTTTGCGTAAGTCTTCTTAGGAGCCTTTACAGCAGCTAAAATCGGGTGAAAGTAGTGCAGTTCAAGGAGAGGATGGATGGCTGACTTTAAAGATTCACTGAAAGCTACAAATTTAAACAAAACGAAAGGTTTTCAGTTGACCTCAAGATTGGAGCATTTCTAAGTCCATACAGCTTCATGGCTCTAAGATTATGGCTCCTTGAATGTTTGCCTGTTTGCGTGTGTATGTTTGTTTGCCCCATGGGTGTGTCAGTTGAGGGAGGTGTGGTAAATGGATTGCTCCACGAGGTGCGATATGCCACTGTTAACAAAATAGAGCTCGGCTGTAAGAAATGCACCCTGGGCACCTTTTCCAGCAGCCGTTAATAATGTCATGATTAAATCAATAAACAGTGGTGGATCCAAGCAGTCTGACACTTGCTGACTGCAAGCTGTTGTAATTTACCCCTCCTGCTCTGCCTAATGGTGCCACACTGATGTCAAACAGAAAGGATATTAAAACAGTGAGGCAGATAAAGTGGCAGGAATTAAAGATTCACGAAAAAATAAACAGAGAGCAATATAGTTGGAGCTGCCGTGCAAGTGAATAGGGCTAATCCATCACAAACATATGAACCATGACAATGCTATATGCTATAAAAGTAATGCTCTAAAATAGATAGTTTTAACTCTTAATGCTAAATGGTTAAATCACATTAAAAAGCATCAAATAAAATGCTTATATACACTTATATACACAACATTGCCACATTAATAAAGGAATTTATGTGTGCTGTAATATAAGCACTTAAACTTCGCTTGCCTTTTTTACACCCTGACCTGCATTTCTCTTACCTGTAAATAAGGTAACACAATCCCGCCCACTGTACTGACAGCCATGCAAACATATCTACTACTGTAAATGCTATAGCAAAGTGTTCTCCACAAATTTTACCACAGGACCATATATACTGTTATACAGCCCAACCCTACATGAAACAGACAATCATTTATTCTACAGCAGTACTATGAAAGAACAGATATCAGTTTTTGAGACTAAAATGAACGCAACAACAACACAAGGAGAAGAGTGATGTCTAGCGGTTTGTGTGGCATGGAGGTGCTGATGAGATCACTTGAGTTCGGTCAGGGAGATGTAGCTCGCTTTTATGGGGAGTGCTGGAGGGTGACATTGGTCTGCTTTATCTCCAGGTCTTGCAGGGTGAGATTGGACAGAGGTATGAAGTGGCCGTAAAAAGAAAAAAGTGTTTACCGCCAACTGCATGACATCATTCTGGGCCTTCATTCTAGGCCAATAAATTGTAGTGGCTTGGAGGGCAGCATTGATAAAACTGAATTCATGCTATCACATCTCCAGTGTGTGAAGTGTATATAGTTTTGCTTTGCCAGGCCAGTCCTGTAAGGTGTGGATAAAAGAACAAGAAAACTTTTATTGTGGCTTATTTTTGGTGCGTTTTGTAATGTTTAGGAGGGAAGGAAGCATAATCGTTTTCTTTTATCAAGGTGTCAAAATTAAGTGAACATAAGGACTGACCAATTCACTATTTGAGCTAATGTTGGTATGTTTGTCATGTCAAAAAAACTGGCGGTTTATTAAAGGACTAGTTGATCCAAAACTGACTCTCATGTGATCTAAATCCAAAAGGAAAACGTTTGAAGAATGTGTTGGTTGTTTTTTTTCCATACAATTACAATAATTAAGACTTTTCTATTTCATAATTTTTACATTTTTACAGTGTTTAAAAGGTCCATAAATGACCCTCCTAATTGGGGAAAAACTATATATCAGAACATTGACACAAATAACACAAGAGTTAATAAGGTTGTAATTACACTTTATTTTAAAACCCTGTAGACTGTCACAGCTCTCCATTTTGTTTAACTTTTCAGCTTGCCTCTTGTCTCAGCCTCTTTCTCTCTACAAACTCTTTCTTTAATAGAAAAGCCATCAACGTGTAGAGCTACAAATCAGCCACATTCAAATTCAATAGCCAAACTAAACAGTTGTCTCTTTGCAACTAGCATATAAAGGTCGTGTTCTGCCTGTGAAATGCATTGCTGATAGTTTCTCCTGCTGTGGAAATGGAGAAGGTTTCAGGGGTATTATATAGAGGGAGGGGCAATTACCTGAACACAATTACTGTATCTAACAGTGGCCATCCATCATCCTCTCCGCCCTCTCACGGCAGGTTCCGTTCCGAGGCCTCATTCCGCTCCTGCTTTCCAGAGGAATTGCAGAGACATTTGGTCGTCTTGGTGAGTCAGGCACAGACTTTAAAATGCCAATTGAAAACCTGTTCAGCATTCCAAAAAGCTCCTTTTCCGCTCGCGCTTCTCTCCCCTGGCCCCACCCGCCCTATCTCTACCTGTCAAGAATGTATCTGGAAAAATCTGGAAAAGGAAGTGCTGGGGGAATGCAAGCAAACCAGAGAACCATTGAAAAACCCCAGAGAGCTCTTACGCAGTTTTCATCAAGCTTTATCTTTAACACAAGGTAAACACATTGACGTGTAAAGGAAATGCGGTGTGGCTTAAAGAAAATGAAACCCAGGTAAAAAGTTTTACGAATGACATATTTTCCCCTCAGCTGCACACTTGTGCCTTGCATTATGCATTATGACATCATATTCGTCTTCGCAGGTGACATCATTAGGGAATACATAGCAGATGGATGAATTAGGATAAGTTGCACTTGGGACTCAGGGACAGCCCGTCTTGGGCATCAAGGAAGTGATTTTGCTTTTATTCGGATTGAATAATGGGGCACCCCTTCAGGCCATTGGAGCGCTTGAGTTATATGACTTTATAGCAGAAAATAGCTGACAGAGTGATATTAGACAGAGATTGCATTGGATACAAATCTCCCCTTTAAAGAGCCATGAAGATGGCAGTAAACAAGGCAGATCCAATCACATTTTTACCTTCTTTTCCTTTTTTAACAATGGCTCATCTGGGGCCAGAGACAGGAGGAGAGTGTGGAAAGAGGAATACTGATTTATCTTCAGCTGAAGGAACAGGTGCTGGAGGAGACAGGTGATTGGAGAACGATGCAGAATGTCTAATGCAGCCTCAGGGCAGTCATGTTAGTGCGGGGGTTTCTGTGATTAATAATTATGCCTTGGTCTCTGTGAAATCCCAGACCCTATTCGTGTGTATGTATGTGTATGTGTGTGTGTGTATTTGTATAGTCTACTGTCATCTGCATTTAGTTATGAGCACTTTCTTGTTTTAGTTTATTGATTTATGGAATATTTGCTCTCAGAATCTCAAAGAAACACTTTGTTCTGTGTATGTAATTACTAATGGAGTCAAAGGAATATACCGGACTCATCTGTCCATCCACTTCTCCTCTTGTGCAAACAGCTTCCTGACCCTGGGGTTACTCTTTCCCATGGAGTTGATTTCGTCTTGGGCCTCTGATAAAGTTTTTCCACAAGGTCAGTACTAGGCATAAAACATAGATGATAGCACAAAGCAAGGCAGAACTTTGTTTTATTCTCCAAGACATCTCTTCCACATACCTGCTCTTGCGTCAGTTGTGAAGACAGAAGAGCTGTGACTTCAAACTTTGATTTTCCATCACATTCACCTTGGAAAAGACCTTGGTGTAGGGCTTGATATAGCTGGAATCTGTAGTCACACAACACATATTGAACTTAAGCAAACAGCATTATCTCTATAGAGATTTTGACCATCCATTGACTATCAGGCTAGTAATGATGGGTGTCCTAATTAAACCAACAATGGTTTAATGTAACTTAACTGGTAGAGCCTGGTGCTAACAGTGTCATGGGATTGATTCACAGGGTATGCATCGACCGATAAATGTGTAATCCAATTGATCATTTGGATAATTTTATCCAACCACAATGGTTTGGTTTATTGGCTCCACCCACACAGCAAAAGTATGCTCTCCATGAATGTTTTGGTGAAACATATTGTAAATAGTAAATAGCACAAGACATCATTAAAATGCTTACAGCATGGAAAAATTTTATAATATTATTAATATTGGGTATACATTCTCACAATGTAGAGGACGTCTCTAGAACATCTCTAATAACATTATATTATGGATATCATGTTATTTGTTCTTGATAAGAGAACATATTTCTATTGGCTGGGTTAGACATGACTAATGCAAATGCCAATCACACTTTCTGATTTTGAGCAGGATGCTGCTTATGTGAACAAAGCATCACAGAGACACAGGCCCAGAGAAAGACTTCTGATTGGCTGAACAAGCATTTTATGGTCGCATTCCTTTTTTGGTGTTGTTTACAGAGCCTAAGGCTGTCACAGAGACAGGTGCGAATTTTCAGCACTTCTCCACATTTGTGAGTGCTATCTGTCAGGTTGTAGGGATATTTTCTGCATGCTTTTCAATAAAATAATCAGTCAAGCTCAGAATCTGCATATGCCTTTCAAACTCT
>JAZGTJ010008873.1:0-20294 GCA_036877575.1 Botia almorhae | reverse complement strand
TGTGTGTGTGTGTGTGTCTGTGTGTGTGTGTGTGTCTGTGTGTTAGGTCTCAGCACGAGGAGATTGAGCTGGTCAGTGAGGAGGACTTTTTCCAGGAGGCCCCAGTGGAGATCTCACGGCCTCACGTCACTCGAGATGATCCACACCAGCTCACACTTGCGCGTCTGGACTGGGAGCTAGAGCAGAGGAAGAGGTGACACACACACACACACACACACACACACACCTCTGAATCCTGATCATCATAACAGGGGTAAACATCTGGTGTGGTCCATCACGCAGGTTGGCAGAGCAGTATAAAACATCTCTGGCCAGTAAGGAGAAGATCCAGAAAGCCATTGAGCAGAAGAGAGAATATCTGAGCAGCCTTCAGCCTGGGCTGCAGAACATCATGCAGGTGAAGCATTATTACAGCTAAATCTGCCCCTCTAGACAGGAAGTGACCATGTGACTGATGTGTGAGATTGTCTCTCTGTCAGGCCTCTCTTCCAGTGCAGGAGTATCTGTCCATGTCGTTTGAGCATGTGCAGAAGCAGGCGGAGGTGGCGCGACACCTGCCTCCTCCTCTTTATGTTCTGCTGGTGCAGGCGAGCGCTTACGGACAAGCTTGTGGTGAGACATGCGCCCCACACTGTCACTGCAGAGTCACTGCGCTGTCACTGCACACGCCAGTTCTGTAACGTCATGTGATGTGTGTTTTAGACAAAAATCTGTCTGTGAGCATCAGTGGAGACGTGGATGAGGCCAAAGCTCTCTCCAGACCCCCAGAAGACTCGCAAGGTGCCTGTGTGTGTGTGTGTGTGGGTTACAAGTGTGTGTGTGTATGTGATCAGTGTGTCTCATTTGTTTGTCTTTCTCAGATGATGAAAGTGATTCAGATGATGAGGAAGAACAGCAGAACACGGTCAGACTCTTTCATCATTGTACTCTTTCACTCACTCTTATTCCTTCACTCTTTTGCTGCAGTTGTTCTGATTGTGTCATCTGTGTCATCTGTGTTCAGAAGCGCCGGCGAGCGACAGTCGGCGTTCAGCTAGAGGACAAACGGAAAGTAATGCTGAGATGTCACCCTCTCTCACTCTGCATTGACCTCAAGTGTAAAGGTGTGTGTGAGTCAGCTGACATTAAAGGATTTTTCCAGTAGTTTGACAAACCCGGTTATTTAAATAAAGTGTCATTTGTAAGGTGGGATGATTGTATAGCAGGAATAAGATGGGTTGTGTCTCTCTCTCTCTCTCTCTCTCTCTCTCTCTCTCTCTCTCTCTCTCTCTCTCATCAGACAACAGTGTCCTGCATCTGTCCTTCTATTATCTCATGAATCTGAACATTCTGACTGTAAAGACAAAAGTTTCCACGTTTGTGGATCTGTCAGGAGCCGTCAGCGCCGGGTATGAGCAGCTCCATCTGAACCCAGAGGACTTCAGGCTACAGCGGCTGTCTGTGGACTTCTCTAACCTGTGTGTGTGTGTGTGTGTGTGTGTGTGTGTGTGTGTCGCAGGGATCTGATGAACTCTGACACTTTACTGAACTGTCTTTATGCGTCTGATCACGGCCGGGAGACGCCAAACCCTGCCAACCGCTACCAGTTTGATAAAGTCGGGTAAATCAGCTTAAAATAAAAAGTGATAACCAGATACAGCGACACGCACATAACCAGTCGTAAATGAACTCTGTGTGCAGAATCAGTACGTTTGAGGATTACGTCTCAGATTTGGGACACCCGTATGTTTGGGTGCAGAAACTGGGCGGCCTGCAGTTCCCCTCTGGCAGCGCACAGGTGTGTGTTTGGCTTCATAAGTATTTGACATTACATTTTGCTGCAGTATAACAGGGTTGAGCTCTCTTCAGAAAGACAGTGTTGATGTTATGAGATGTTTGTTTCAGTCTGAGCTGACGGCCAGCGCTCTGAGCGCCAGTCACATGGAGAGAACCATGAAACTGCTCCGAGGACGCCTGCAGGCCAGACTGTCCCTGCACAAACAGTTCAGCTCGCTCGGTAAACACTCACACACAAAAACACCCCAACAAGATCTTACACTAAAGTCTCACATTTGTTGTTGTTGAATGTTTTTTGTATGTTTTAAGCATGCTGTTTTATTGCATAGAGGAAGGGCAGGTGATTTTTTTCCATGTAGTATTAAGCAGTGATGATTGTTGGGTTTCAGAACACAACATTGTGCCGATCTCCAGTGAGTGTCAGCATCTGTTTCCTGCTAAAGTTGTCTCCGGCCTCAGGCGCTGGACCATGATGAGCTACCAGGAATTCACTGTACATCCTCTGCACCCACAATGCTCCAGAAGTGGTTTGGAAAACAGCTCAGATGATCTAAGAACATCTTTGTGGTTGTTGTTTCACAGGAGCTGAGCTTCACGCAGCACGTGTTGAAGGCCGGTCTGGTGTGTGAGACGGATCTGTTCTTCATGGCTGTAGTGGAGAGAGGGACAGGTGAGGAGGTCTTGTGTAACCAGATGTTTGACTATCAGTGTGGTCCACATTGATGTTTTGTTTAAGCACCGCCCACTTAGACAAAAAGGGACCAATCGGGATTGCAGTTCTTTTTAAGCACAGCCCACTTAGACAGAAAGGGACCAATCAGGGTTTGATTGTTTTGGGTGGGTTTGAGTATGAAACCGTGTAAAGCAGAGTATGTAAACATGCGTATATTCTTGCAACTTCACATTATTTTAAATGTGTTTGTTGTCCCTCAGCACGTCTGCTGGCTGCGGTGGTGTTGAACCCTCGTTACCCTGAGGTCACGCCCCTCTTCTCTCTCTCGCTGCAGTGGAAGGGCGAGCGAAGCGGCCGCACTGATGATAACCTGCGGGTACGAGCAGTACGGTGGATGCCGATTTCTTCAGATATTTACATGTTCAAATAGTAAAAGGTTAAGAGGGTTTCATTCGCAGGCGATGGAGAGCGAGGTCAACGTCTTCCGGTCAGAGCTGCAGGGGCCACGCCCAGGACTCCAGCTTCTGACCAATCAGATCCAGCGCCTGTCCGTGTGTCTGGATGTGTATTTGGAGAGTGAGAATCAGGTGTGTGATGGTTCAGAGGGACCCAGAGAATTCCCCCGAGAGAAGATGTGTTTACGTACGGCCAGGTAAACCTCATCTTAACAGATTGTGTGTATTGAAGTGATTCTCTTCCTTATTTAAATGTACGTTATCACACAGCTCTCTGGAATACTTGATTATGATTGGTCAGTCGCAACGTTCCGAGGTCTGTTATCCACCAATAACAATCACTAACACTGATAGCATGAAGCTCATATGTTTAGGCGAGTCATCTTGACCGGAACTACTTTTATGTTTAACGTATCACTCCACTGTCTCGTTTCTTATGCCAGGTTTGAATTTGTTACAAATGTGCCAATAAAATATTTCAAATCAATATGTTGTGTCCAATTATGAACTCGCGCGGTAAATAACGGTGTAATAAGCAGTAGAATGTACATCCAGTTTGTTTTATGCTAACACTTACCTGTATGTACATTAGCTCTCACTTCAACTGCTTAGCACACGAGCACTTGACAATATATAAATAACAAATATGGGATTTGAGTTATTGAGTTATATGAGGACACCATTTGTGTTTGTCTTTCAGGGGTCCCAGTCGCCTGAAGCCATTCAGATACAATTATCCTCAGGGATTCTTCAGTCATCGCTGATCCTCTGCATGCTGAGATGAGAGATTGTGTCATCAGGAGAGATCTCACACTCTCGCTGTATTTTTAACACACTTTTAGCTGTATTTCTCTTCCGTGTGTCATGTTTTGGCTAATATGATGCGGATTAGAAAATAAAACATTGATTTGATGAAGTCCAGTCTATCACCCCCGAGAGGACAGTCTTTATCAGCTGTGTTCTGCTGTATCACTTCATGAAGTTATTCATCTTAAATCATTATTATTAATACTTTCATGAAACTTCAAACGAGAAATAATCGTTTTTAAAATTAAAAGAATTCGAAAACAAAAAACATTTTTTTATTACGTTTTATTAAGAGACTATAAACATGTTTAAAAAGGGCTGCAAATGTTTCATGTTGATTTTGAAATACTTGATTTTTTTAAAATACTTTTAAAACCTTTGGTTGGAGTGACCTGACCTGTCAGATCACATGACTCGAATCACAGATCACATGACTGATGACACAGGTGTTACAGGTGAGAGTGTGATTGAGTGAGAGCGTCTCACCGGTTGAAGCTGGATAAACAAGCTCTTCACACCCCAGAATCACCATCTGAAACACTCACACCACACCCTCTGAGAGAGAGAGAGAGAGAGAGAGGTACAGTTTGTGCCAATAAAGCACACATTAAGACATTGAGAGAGAGAGGTTTTAATAGAAAGGTCTTTTAAGAACAAGCATGTGTTCCTGGGAAGTTAAAAGGCAAGAGCATTGTTTGTTGTGTTTACACACACACACACACACACACGATCTTCTGCTCTGTAGAGTTTCTTCACTTCAGATCATCTTAAGTTTGTTCTTGTTTAATCATTTAAAGATCAAACACAAACTTGACATTTGACAGAACGACTCAAAAGTGAAACAAAGTGATAAAAATGAACAATCACAATCAAAAAGATTAAAAAAAGATTTTAATAATAATAACTTGCCTGAAACGATGGCGCTATAAAAGTCTTATGTCTGCTCATTTCTGTATTTATTAAAGATATTTAATGGCTCGTCTATGCAGATATTGATCATGTTGAAGGTTTGTAACTGTAACAGTCTGAAACATGATCCAATACATCTGTAGATGAAACACATATTCACAGTCTCAAACGTTACTCTGTTCACAGTTTTCTTAAAGTCTTTCCTTGTTCCCACTGATCAAACCAGCTGCAGGTTCAGAAATCCAGACTTAAACATCTTCTACAATATTCCAGAAGAGGGCGTGGCCCTCCAGACCCCGAGAGAATGTGTCCGTCTGAAGACATCCGCTCACATGAAGCTGTGCAGCAGTGCATTGTGGGTAATGTTATGACGGGTTTAATACGGATAAACAGGGCATGACCGCGGTGAGACGGTGTGTGCGCACTGGCATGGCGGATGAGGGGATGTGATGGGGTATTTTTGACTAAACATCCTCTGAGGGACGTTGGCGTCGTTATCATCTCGGAGACGCTTGTTCATGTCCCTAAAAGACAATGAGAGGGAAACATTTATAAATAAAACTGCAAACAGAAATTTACCTCTCCTGGTTTCTGCACTTCTGTGAATAACTCATGTGAATAAAAACATGCTAGCAAAAAATGCGCCTCTGGTTTTATACGCTTCTGGTGTTTGGCCTGTAGTTTTCAGAATCTGTTTGAATTGTCTATCTGCTGGAGTTTTACAGCTTCTCAGATAACCGCTCTAGTTGTATGAAATATGAGGATATAGATACTTGTGTTTTGATTGGTCAGTTCCTGTGGTCTTATCTCTCAGAACAATTAAAGGAATGGAGAGGACATAGTTCAGCACCTCTGTACACACACATGCACTGCATACTACATACTGCATACTGCGCACTGCAGGTGGGGTCAGAGCAGTTAGATTGTTCTACCTGAGCAGCTCCAGCTGTCTCATGAGGCTCTCTCTTTCCCTCTGCATGTTTCTGGACACTTTCAGCACCTCTCTGGAGTGAGATGAAAAACAGGTATAAAAATGCACACGCACATTTACTTCAATATAATAACGATACAGTTTAGAATATAACAACAGAACATTCTAAAGGATTATTTAAGATATAATGGGTCTCAGTGGTTGCAGCTGTCCACACACCTCTCTTTGCCCCTCTGCTGGTGTTTGATGCTCTTCTGTAGTTGATGTAGTTGATTCTGAGCGTGCTGTAGCTCCTCTCGACTCCGATTCAGCTCCTCCAGAAGCTCCTGCTTCATGTTCTGCAGTCTGAGGTTCTGAAGACGAGCATCAGCCTGATCACAGATCAGAGCGTTGATCCTGCTCTCCAGCTACACAAACACACAGATGAGTGAGAACTTCTGCTGCTTTAATGATGATGTGCTGATGAGTGGGTGATGTCTGTACCTCTCTCTGTTTGGTCAGGGTGAACTCCAGTTCCTGTTCTCGTGACCTCAGTTCCTGCAGCAGCTGCTCTGTTTTGTCTCCCGGCCTCACACTGTCCTTTGACCACAGCACATTGTGCAACACTGTATCATTGTTCTATAATCACATCAAACACCGTTCTCATGATTTGTGTGTTTAATTACCAGAGCGTGTTGTTTCTCTCGCTCCTCTTTTAACTGACTCTCCATGTCTTCATACATGGAGCGAATCACCCGGTCATTCTCCTCCTCTCTCCTGCGGGACATCTGAACTTCAGACCGACTGCTTCAATCATCTCAGATACACATCAACAGATAAAGAGGAGCGTCATGGGTTCTCACCTGCGCAGTGTTCGCTCTAAGTTGTCTCTCTCTTTGAGGGCGTCCTGAAGAACAGACACTGTGTAGCACAAAATCTCCTCGAGAACGCTCGACAGCTCAGGTGTGTCTCGCTGCAGCTCGCTCCAAAGATCACACAGCTTCCTGTGACTAATAAACACACGAGCACTCACACAAACATTCCTCACACAGAACACTCAGATATAATGATTGTTGTGAATATCGACTCACTCTCCAAAGAGTTTATCAGCACCCAGTTCCATCAGGATGTGTGTGAATCTGACCTCTGCTGACTTCAGTCGCTCGTCCACCACTAACTCTCCCTCACCATTCCTTGCTCGCTCCTCCCGCCCGTGACCAAAAAGCTTTCCTAAAACACAGAGAGAGAGAGAGAGAGAGAGAGAGAGGCTGTGTTTACTAGCGTACTGCTTACTGTACATAATAAACTGTATACTGCAACTATTTCAAAACAACAGTATGTGCAATAAAGCAACATGTTAAAATTTGAAATGGTATCATACTGCATTATCATATGACATATTTACACAACACGTTTAACTCATCATCTGTGCAAGAAAAACAGGTTCGTTTGCATTGATCTTTTCATGTCTGGCAGCTACTGTTGCTTGTGGTGCATTGTGGGATACACAGACACACACTAACCGAGGCCCGTGTGGAACTCGAGGGGGGTGAGGAAACCATTTCTGTCTCTGTCTAAACTCTCAAACACAGACTCCAGCTGCTCGTGAGAGAGAGGCAGCTCTGCCTGTAACCGCTGATGACCCCACACACACACACACACACACACACACAGAACACACGTTTAGAGGTGTGAAGGCACACATGTCATGTAGACCTCGACCTCTCGCTGTCCGCTCTCACCTGCATGTCTCTCTTTGTGATGAAACCTTTTTCTTCCTTATCACAAAGCTTAAACAGTTCTTTAGCTTTTCTCATACTGTCCTGCCTGTCTGAGTCAGGAGAGGGCGCTCTGCTCCCCGCGCTGCTGGATGACTGGAACCTCGCCATCTGACCTGACAAGGGGCTCCGCAGTCTGGGGGACATCTGACCACTGCCCGTCCCCTCCAACACCACACTGTCCCTCAACCAGAGCGACATACCTACAGAGAGAGAGAGAGAGAGAGAGAGAGAGAGAGAGAGAATGAAGGGGCGTTCATATATTCATTAACATGTTCCTGGCGTCATGTGTCATGTGTCTAGTATGACACATTCACACTTATGAGGTTAAACATCAAACTTGTGTTGGTGGTTTGGTTTAACTGTGACTTGGTTAACTAGTTAAAAATCAGCTGGACTCGTCGGATATGCTGAAATAACCTGCTTCTAAAAATAGCTGCAAATAAATGTTAACCAGGATGCTAAACAAACCCGCGTGTTGTTTTCAGGTCATGAGTAAACGGTGACATCACATTTAAGTTCCCTGTGTTGATCTGACTGGTTTTGTGAGAGAAAACACGACTCCTCCTCTCACTCGGTTTAAATATGACCTCCACTCCACACCAGTGAAACTCCAATAACATCCATTTGTAGAGCTTCCTGTGAAACCAGCACACACCCAGCAAGCAGGAAACGTTCTCAGAATGATTTTTTGTTAAAACGTTACAGAATTTAAAAATGTTTGATGGTTGTTTTTATAACAAAACTGGAATGTTTTGAATGTTACTAGAACGTGTCTTTTTTACTGAATGGAAACGTTAGGGAAACATGCGGTGTTAAAGTCAGCAGTTCTGTGGAAAATGGTGCTCAGGTGACACTCCCACTTATATCATAAACAAATGATTGACATTCAACTGCTGCTCGACTTTACAACTGTTAGTGTCATAGAGATCATTAAAAACCACTGCAAACACACACACACACACACAATATTTATCAGTGTCTTGATTTTTTAATGCAGATTTTTAGGATGTTCCTGGAAGAACAGAATGGAGTCATGTGACAGGACTGTGTGTGTGCGAGTGTGTGTGTGTGTGTGTGTGTGTGTGTGTGTGTGTGTGACAGAGAGGGTACAGAAACAAATTGAGATGCAAATAAAGACTTTAGCTCAGTTTACATAACCATTATTTAGTGTTTCCAACAACAGTCATGTTTTTAGACAACACACACACTGAATGACCAGAGGTCACATGATCAGACTGGAATATTCTCCTAATAATCAGATGGCCCACAGTGTGGTTGAATAATACTGGCCTGGTGCAGATACACTCAGAACAATCACAAGTGATTTTGAATCTGTGATATGTAATCACTACAGGGTCTACAACACACAATCTCAGGGTTAAACATCGGCTAGGTACAATACACAGATTTGAAATGATCAAGTCACCAATGGCTTTCTCTCACAAGTGCTCTTGTGCTAGCTTTATTTATCATAAATACCACTTCGTTTTGATACGTAAAGTTTTTTGCAAATGATATGTAAAGAAATAACATTTATATATGTGACACACGTGTCTGGATACTTTCAAAGACCAAAAACACAAGGCATGACTGTTAACATACTGATGTATGTCAATACACCAGAATTTATGCTCATGACTCAATAAAACACTTTCTGCATTACCCAGAATCACGCCTAAGATGTTAAGCAGGTTAAATCATTAATTAGTTCTAATGTAAGTGAACCAGGAAGAAAACACGGATACTGCAAACAAGTAGGAATGTAAAAGACCGTGTAAATATGAAAACAACATTACTATTATACTATTATACATAACTATTAATATTATATATATATATATATATATTAAACAGACAGCTCATATCTAAATACTATAATAAATACAGTCATGAAATTAAACTGTGGTACTGTCATATATACCACACCACTAAATAACGATCACAAATACACAATAGTGTTTAAATGATACTCGGTTTAGAGACAAACATAACCATCGATGTTAAGAGTTTTACTGATCACTTTAAACTTAATAAATGTATATTATACGGGTGTCATGCATAATTTAAAACACACGTCAGCCCTACCAATACACTTATCATTCATAAAGACAGATACAGAACGACTTTAAACTGTTGAATTGAGTCTCTATCAGTTATATAAAAGAAACTCTACTCACCCGGTCTGTAACGCGCTGCTCGCGGAGACGTGCAGGCGGCGCGTCTGCGGCGCATCTGGCGTCTCCAGCGGAGAGCGCCGCTACTCTTATCCACCAGAGGGCGCTGGAGCGCCGGGAGCCTCACATGACCACACTGCTCATAATATAAACCCAAAATAGCGACGAACCTTATTTTTTATTCTTTAAAAACACAGTCAATATAACCGCATATAAAATAAGAAAAATAACAAACTCTTGAATCAAACTATTTTACGGTGTGTGACGTCACTGTGTGTGAGCCCCACTTCCGTTGGGTTTCAGTCATTACGGTAAGCGGGGATCGAACCGTTGCCAGGCGACGCGGCAGCCGAGCTCCGTTACAATCGCGGGAAATGATGGTGATTTTACCGTCCAGACGAACCGGACGGTGATTTTATGCTCCAGAAACACGAATGCTGGAGTTGAACGAGCACAGGTGAGACGGTTTATAAAGAGGTCGGTGTGGTTTAACGATTTGTCTTTGGTTAGCGAGCAGTTAGCTGGTTAGCTGCGTTACTCTGCTGCGGAGAATGTGCACGTGATTTAAGATCTGTGGTTATTAAAAGATTACAGCTATTTTTTTATTTTTAATATATTTTTAGTAACAGATCGAGACAGATGTGACGTCCAGCGATCTTTAGTTATTAAAGTGCAGTTTCACATCGTAAAAGTTTTCACCTGAATCAGCCTGTCCGAAATCACTGCTAGAACATTCAACATGATAGATAGACAGACAGACAGACAGATAGATAGATAGCGCCTGATATTCATAAACCATCATTCAATGATGTGTCTTCCTGCTAGTATGTAGTTCCCCATTCAGCTGATACTGTATTGTGTTTTATTCAACAACTACAGCTAAAACTGTTTTTAAATAACATGACAAGAAACTTTATTTAAGAACCACAACAGATTTTATCTTGTGGTTTGTGAAGGTGGTGATCTGTTTTCCTCACAGGAAGAAACTGTGTGAAGATCTTGACCAATGAAAACACTCGGATGAGGAACTCTCAGATGTTTAATAACTCAGAGAATCATCTGAGAATCTCACAATCCACTCATCATATTCTCCAGTGTGTCTGAGGCCTGACTAAAACAGACTGCGGAACAATTCCAGGAATTGTCCTTGTGTTTGTTTTCATGGAGCAGCAGGAAATGAGGCAGATTTTCTGTATCTTTCATGTAATCACCACAGTGAGAATGACCACAAGAGGACCTCCATGTCAGATATCTGATGAAGAGTGAACTGCAGGAGTTTGATATGGAGGAGATCTGTGGAGCTTCTGTGTGTTCGCTTATTCTGGAGTGACTCCAGAGTGACTCCAGTATACTGCAGCGATGCTCCAGACCAGCAACTACTCGCTGGTGTTACTGATCCAGCTGGCCCTGCTGACCTTTGACCTGTTTGTGAACTCCTTCAGTGAACTGCTGCGTGCCGCCCCTGTCATCCAGCTTGTGCTTTTCATGTGAGTTACAGTGTGTGTGTGTGTGTGACAGAGCGAAACAGAACCAACAGATAATGAACAAACTGTATTAAAGTTATATGTTTTGAAGTTATTGCTTGCTTATAAAAACGTTATTTAAACATTTTTTAATTCTGTAATGTTATTAAAACGCTCTATTATCCAGCTAACAGATTATTCCTGTTAGCTGGATAATCTCCAGAAGCTGAAGTGATGGATAAGGAAACAGGCTGTTCGTTCTGTTATACAGTGATGTGAAATGAGAGCGAACACAAGACAGAAGATTTCACGAGTGTTTCTGTTTTCCTGCAGAATCCAGGACATTGGAATTCTGTTCAATGTGATCATCATTCTTCTGATGATGTTCAACACATACGTGTTCCAGGTTGGGCTGGTATCTCTCTTACTGGAGAGGTTCAGAGCTCTGCTCGTACTGTCTGCCCTCTATCTGACCCTCAGCATCAGCCTCCACTGCTGGCTCGTGGTGTGTACACACACACACACACACGCACACACACACGAGTTATATATATTCTTTTGTGTATCATGTCGTGTCATTGTTCTGTCAGAACCTGAGGTGGATGGAGTCCAATCAGTTCGTGTGGACGGATGGCCTGCAGGTTCTGTTTGTTTTTCAGAGGTTAGGTAAGACAGCCAAAAGCTGAATTAGATTGAACACACAGTTCACTGTCAACATTATAAAAAACTTCTTAATGCTTTAATGTATGTGAGAAAATTGAACCGTTCTTCCCAATATGAGAATATACATTTTAAATATATATACACATAAGCATGTACATTTGCATTGGATTGTAATATACTTTGCAGTAGAGGTGTGCTTTACAGTGGGTTTGGGTTTATGTAAATATATCAGAAGCTGAAAATATCACGACTTTTCATCTTAATATCATGTTTTCACTTTATGTTTTTAAAGCAAAACGTTATAGATATTTAAATGTTGCAATTAAATTGGTTATTGACTATAGAAAAACCAGCTATAGGCTTTTGTATATCAATGTATGTCAGTCTTTAATATCACAGTTGTGTTGATTGTGTCTCCAGCTGCTGTGTTGTATTACTACCTGTACAAACGCACAGCCGAGTATCTGGGTGACCCCAGGCTATACGAGGACTCTGCGTGGCTCCGGGACGCGTTTGCTAAAGCGCGACAGTGAGAAAACATTTCTGTGCGGCTCAGGAGAACATGGAATATTTGACTGTTTTGATCATGTGTCATTACTGCCGGCTGCAGTGCTGTGATTGTACAGACGGAACGAGAAAGGTTTCATGACCTTCACTTTGATTTGGGAGATGTGGAGTCGGATGTACTCTGAGGACTCGTTGGGTTTTTCAGTTGTTTTTAACGTTTTTGTATGACGTACCACGTTTAACATTCTGTTGTCATAGAATTCACAAAGGTCCTCCAGACATGCAAGTCTTTAAATCTTTGAATGTTGTCAGACAGGAATACTGTGAAGTGCCTGAAACTGTTTACAGATTCAACAACACATTTAAATGAAACATCAGTGCACGTGTACTGCTGTACTAGAGAGTTCCTTCATTTCTCACTGCTGACTTTGTAATAATAAACATTTTCCACGGATTCTGTCTGACTCATTGACTCTCGTTCTATGAGTTGTGATAAAGCCGGTGAAGTTTCGTCCAGGTGTAGCTGTCAGTATACACTGGTGTCTGTGGTCGCAGGTTCTCTGTAAGCTTTAGCTCTGAGATGGGTGAGAATCTCCACACACACACAGACTGTTCTGTTCAGATCTGTGAGGTTAAGACCGGATTGTGGTATTACACAGAACAGACTGCAGGACGCAAATAGCACCTGTTACAAATACAGACGTGTGAACGTGTGGAAATGAAGGTGTTATTTTTAAAACGGCTTTAATTGAATTGAATAATTGTTGAAGGTCAACAGCATGACTCAACTTTAACTGTATCCTGTTATTTATATGAATGAAGGTTTACGTTTGTAGTTTAGATGTGAAACCTGTTGCCTCACAAATGACTTTTATTCCGCTAAACACAATTACATTCATTTATTAAACAGAAATCGTCTCGTTGACATTTACAAACAAGACATTTACATTCATGGCTATTACCATAATTAAAAGGGGCGTATATCTGACGTATGGCTCTACTCATGAATATTAATGACGCATTGAGCCAAAAACGGCAAAAGAAACTTCCGTATAAACGATCAATCGTTGTGAGAGGCGACTGATTCAGCCAATTAGCGTTCAGGCGTTTGCTTACGTCATCAAAACCTGCTTGTAGTTAACAGTTTGTGGCTGTCAGGTGTGACTTTCAGGTGAGACAATATATCGATTTATTTATCATTATTTACAGATTTGGAAACGAATGGAAATCAATGCTTTGTGTAAATGGTCAATAATGAAGGAGAGGAAGATGAAGTTACTGGTGAGTTTAGTTTATACACGTTTATATTGGTCGTAGTGTGTAGATAAGAGCATGGCGTGGTTTATTTTGCTCGTTTACTGTATTGACAGGTGTTTGTTTGTTCACTGGAAAGATTATAACGTGAACAATCAGGATAAAAAGATATAAAATGCACCGTTAACTTTTATTGGTTTGATTAATATTGAATTTGTTTGTATATTTATTTATCCTTTTACATCTTTGGGGTACAGTAACAGCATCCCGCTGGCTCTGACTTGACAGTCTGCAATCTGGTGTTGTTTACAAACCAAGTGCGTTTAGCAGACGCACTTATTTTAACTATTTACTATATATTAATGACGCTAAAATAATAAGACACAACAAATTCACATGGAAGGAAAATGCATGTATTTAAGAATAGAAGAAAATCTAAAACAAAGACCATTGTTGATTTTCTAACAAAACGTTTTTATTTGTAAAACATTAAACCACAGTAAAGGCCCGTTCAAACTCCACCACCAGATTCTGGTGCTTGAAGTCTCAAAAACTCTCTGATCGACCCGGAATGTTCTGCTGTACATGTCGTCCGCTGCCAAAACCTGAGAAACAAAACGCGTCTCGTTATCAGTGGCTCATTTTTAATAGCAAATGGTTCATTTCTAGCTTCCAAAATTCAGGGCCTACAAATATCAGTATTTTAGGATCAAGTTAAAACTATTTTAATACAAACTCCACTGTGTATAACTGCAGTAACTGATCCTACACGATAACCATCAGCCACCTACAGCTGTTATAAACACTCGCTCAGCCCAGAACGTAAATACACTGTAAATCATTCAGTCATCTGTTTTGCAACTTTCACTCACATCAGACATAAATGCCGACCCACAGCAAGAGAAAGAGAACCCCGAAGCCCATGAAAAGCGACGCGACCAGAGAGATGAGCAGCTCTTTGTACACATCTCGTGTGTATTTTGTGGATGTTACTTCATATCTGAGAAAGCGTTAAGAATATAAACAAACTATTTATTTATGAATACGAAATGCGTAATCGGGTAGTGATGTATGGATCACAATACAGCAGGTCTGAGGATACACGAAGAACCAGGCGGTGAAGAACATGCCGATGGCCAGCAGCACGACTGTCAGGTGGGGGAACACGGCCGGGTTCACCGGGCTGGTGTATCTCGTCATGGCTTCCAACTCCTGCACGAAACACGTGTCAAAACAAACGTGTACGTCGCTGTACGTTGTTTATCAATCTCAGGTGATCGATTACGAGTCGACAGTCATAAATGCAAGTCCAAACATTAAACGTTGAAGTACGTTTGGCAAACTACATTTGGCATTACAAAATCCAAATATCACCACCAGAGCTACAACAATACACGTCAACAATATATAATATGGGGTCTAATACATGAGACTACACAAAGATACAGGCAAGGCGTCAAAGCATCAGAAAATCACAGACTGCAGGTAACAGCTAATGTTAATGCTGTCAAACCGCAGCTTTTACACCAATTAACAAGACACAAGCGATAAAAACAAATACCTGACGCATTATTCACAACTTAAATTAATATCTGAACGCTCAGGCGTTTAAAACACAATGCATATCTTTAAAAACAGATGTTATTTACCATCTTGTGACAGGTAGAGAGTGAATCTGTCAAACCGGAAAGAAACGCGACCCACAGCCACGTAAGTGAAGAGTGACCGGAAGAGGAATGACTGAGCAGCTGGCAAAATAAAAGCCCTCAAATAAAAGTCCGTGCTTGACGGATGTTGTTTTTGCGTCATCATGCTGTCTTTTATCAACACAACGAGCAGACCAAAAAATACAATTCTTTAGTATCCAGAAACATATTTATTTATGCATCATATCCTCACGCGTTCATATTATGTCATCAGTACATGTTAAAAAGAGACAAAATATAAAGTTGAACTAAAACGATTATATATCAACAATACAACTTTAAGAAACCTTGAATAAAAGAAGCTTTAAGCCTTTAAGATAAACCTAAGACCGACAACTGAGAAAAATATCGTTTGTTTTCCTTTGGTGGTATTATCAGTTCATGAAGATTGTTTTTTAGCCTAGTGTGTTAATGATTACCAGCACAAACCAGTCATTCACATATAAAATTACATGTCATTAAAACTTACCCAAACGCCACGTCAGTACATAAAGAGTAAAATAAAAACAGAAAAGACGTGGTTGTACATAATGAAGAAAAAAGTTATAAGAAATAAAAAAACAATAAAACAATATATACTGCATTCTCACAAGCGTGTTTTCTGTTATACACAACATTTAAACAGTCCTTAGATACCGCAGAAAACATTAGAAAAACATATTTACAATGCATAGTTCAGAAGTGCTTCATTCTATATGAGTCTGGATTATTCTGGACAGGATGTGGGATATTGTGTTCCTGATGAATTAAAAACACACATTAGATTTTAAAACATCATCGAATCTTTTTGATAATCAGTATCACCTGTTAGCGTTATATTAAAAATCATTATAAACTGAGATTTTAGTGCACCGTGTGTTCAAACCTTACAAAAACTACACGATGGCTTTCTGTATTTCATACAATATCTATAATCTAAAAAAACATGATGCACACAACAGACATGTAGCAAAGACTTCAGGAACTGACATGTACATACCGGTCACTTTTCCCTCTGACAAGAAAAGCTGATCTGAACTCGTTAAAAATGAAATAATACAATAAAATGAAAAGAAATCGACTGGGTTTTGTTTAGTGAAGATGAAAGTTTGGGACATTATCTGATGAATTCTTTGACATTCTCTGAGATATTTGTTTTTGAGCAACAGTAATTTCATGTTATCATGTTTACAAATAACGTTCATAAATCTGTGCACGGACATACTGCATATATACAGTTTAAAAGATCTCGCATCTGTTTTGAACAAAATCGCTGGTTTCGCTTTATATATAGTATAATATATAAGTATATATAGAACATTAAATATACAGGAAGTATGCCATGGAAAATATTAAAAGAAAATATAAAAAGAAATATATTTATAAAAGAAGTCAAACGAATACACACAATGTAAAAATGAAAGTAAAGTAACATCGCACAAGCTAAGGTACAGATGAAGTGCATCCTGACATATTTAAATGAGTGTAAAGATCTTTTATAATGATGCTTATGTTAATTCAGCGTTTCTTCCAGTGTGAATTCATTCCAGTTTCTTAAAGCAATCCAGTGGTTTTAATCGTACACAAATCCAGTAGTTAGTTTGACTTAAGTATCGTTTGTACACTTTCTTTTAATTTATACCTGATACTTAGTACTGAAAAATATATATTTGCTTTCTATATTCTTACTGTATATGAATAAATGTTGCCAGTGTCACTCTTGGGGTGAAATTTACAGTAGAAAGGACAAACACGAGGTAAATAACCACATTAATGTCTCAGTATTAATAAATCTGTCATGCAGTTAAATTCATTTCCAGTGTTTAAATAATCAGTAAGCAAACGGTCCAGCAGAAAGACAGTGAACAGCAGATGAATCAACTGAAACCACGAAATCAAGTCACATCGAGTCAAATAAATGAGATCAGTTTATTTCTGCTTTGAAACGGTTAGTGTTGAATGATGTTCAGGAATCAGAACACCAGTATTCTGATGTGTGTTGTGTTCATTCTGTCTTCATCTCTACACTTTGACCGATGAACTTTAAAACCTTTTTTGTAGCAGTTGTGTGTGATTTTACCCAATAAAGATTTTTAAAAACTCATTTCAAATCATTGTAATCTGCTAATGAATTATTCAGAACTGTTTTAGATGAATTGATTCACTATGCAAATGTGTGTTCGCTATTTACGTTTTCATGATTTTTCCAGGAAATTTCCAGATTTTCCATGACGGTGGGAATCCTGCTACATTCACCTCCCTCAGTTTATGGAAGGTAATTGGTAATTTTGGTTCTTCCTGTGTGTATTTAAGTGCAGTTATAATGTCAGTTTAGAGCTGAAAACTGGAAAACAACTAAAAAAAAGAGAGAGAGACCGCTGTGTTAAACATGTAAATGTGTGTGAGTGTTTATCAGTTTATCGGTGTCTCATGTTTCAGAGCATCGAGAGCGATATTTCCGTCTGAAATCAGTTCGTTTTCCTCTACTCTTGTGCATCAGAAAGCAAACACAGATACGACGTCTTCATCAGGACCGTCCGTCTCTGAATCAGGGAAACAGAAGTATAAACGCTGCAGCTGTAATGTAGACACTTGAGGATGTGCTGGGAATGAGGAAACTATACTTCCAGCTCTGAGGAGAAATAACTTCCTCACCACTGCATCCAGTTTCACTCTGTGAAGAGAGACCAGAGAGACAGGTAAACTACCCACCCAGCCACCAGTTTAACCTGTTAGAACATTTTCCTAGCATTCCATTAAGTAACAGAAAAAATAAAAATGTTATTTTGAACATTCTAGGAACATTTTGGTCCTTCCAAAAATGATGTTGATGGTTAAATGTTGATTTTTAATCAAATATTATCAAATAAAATAACTAGAAATAATAACTTACTGTTATTTCTGATCTATCAAATATTTAATAATATCAGATATTTAATAATAAATATCTGATAAATAAAACAAGTGACTAGATTTTTTAGTGTTTTACTTTCACTGTTTGCTTAACATGAATATTGAAATATATAGAAAACTTGATGATGAAAATAAAGATGATTTTATTTAGTTATATCAGTCAGTCCGGCTTATATATAATATATATAAAACACAAAATGTGTTTGTGTACCGTGTGTATTTGCACTGCGCTGTCTTCGGGGCAGTTGTTGTTGCCCCCCAGGCAGGCGTTTGGTGGCCCCGCTGAGCTCTGGGGGTGGAGGTGGTCGTTTGGGTTTGGACTGGAACAGAGGAGCGGACGTGTGACTCAGTCGGTTCCTGATGCGACCGTCTTTCTCCAGCGGCCGAGACTTCGCCTTCTTGTTAATAGTTGTCTGAGTGGGCGCCGCAGTGCTGGAGTCTGAGACAGATTCAGTGAGAGACAAACACTGCATCTGAATCAAATGTGCATCAGTGAGCTGTGATGCACATCACAAGAATGAAGTCTTTCACTGTGGTAATAAACCTCTGTTTAAATCCAGCTAACACTGTCCACAGACAGCACAGAGCAGCTCTTCATAACCGAGAAAATATCTCCATTTACTGATTCATTCATTCACTGAAAAGACTCACTGATTCATGTAAAATGTGCATTTTAATGAAAGATTACAAAAACAGTTGTTTGTTTGGAACTGCGTGGTTTGTCTGTGCTGTTGTAATACCCGAAGTGGATTGGTTGGCGCTTGGCAACGGACTGATGGTGGCTGATTGGTTGGTTGTGGCAGGTGCAGCAGGGCAGCAAGCCGGGGGATTGGACAGTAATGGTGAGGTGAATTCTGTGTACAGACAAATTCAACTGAACAAAATGTTTCAGAACACGACACACATTATTTGTGTATGTGGTGTTCTGGTACCTGGGGAAAGAGTGGACATGGTTACTTTGAGCGGGGTGAGAGAAGACTGACGAGATGATCCGAGGGCAGAACGAGACCTGCTGAGATACAGAGAGATAAGAGAAGATGTCTTCCTCCCTCAGGAGTGACGAGTGAGATCTCACTTATATCTCAGTTGTTATAGCAGTGAGCAGTATTCACTCTACCAAACTAACAGGGAACATTCTCAGAACGTTGACTTATGTTTTCCAAACGTTCACACAAAGTTCTCTCAAAGTTATCTGTCTAAAAAACAGGACGCTTTAACATTTCTAAAACATTTAAAATAACATTTTTAATGTTTTTGTTACTAAAAGAAAACGTTTGGGAAATGTTCTTAACTTCAACTTCAATTCTTTCAATTATTTCTCCTCAGTAATTTGTGGAGAAACGTTTGAGACACTGTTGGTACATAAAGGAAAGCGTGACTGAGATCTCCATTACGTCTCCTGAGCTATAAAAGAGCAACATGTGAGTTTCCTGTGAAAGCTGTCAGTGCTGTTGAGACACAGAGGAGACACAGAGGAGCTCGTACCACAGGCAGAAGGATGGACAGAAGGTGACAGTTGCAGTGAGGAAGGGCGTCGAGAGAAAGCAGCGAGACGCAGAGCTACAAACGACAGAAGAACACTGAGAAAATAAGCAAGAGATCAAACGAGAAACGAAGAGAAAGAACAAAACTCTGAGCTTGTGTGTGTGTGTGTGTGTGTGTGTGAGAGCAGGTGTTTATGTAAGATTGTATGTATGAATGTGTAAGTATGCATGTGTGTGTGTGTGCACATGCGTGTGTGTGTGTGTGTGTGTGTGTACACATACCCATTCACATCAGTTATGCTTCCATGATGTTGAAGACTGAGAATATAGAGAATAGACATGGAGATGACACTACACACAGAGAGAGAGAGATGCAAAATGAACATGAGACATGGACTCATAATATGACTCATTATACTGAAAATGATCTCCTCTCTCACCTGAAGGCCATGATGATGAGCAGGGCGAGGATGCTGCCCTGCATGAACCTGTGATTCAGACAGCTCTGCTCTGGAACAGACCTCTGCAGAAACACACCTCTCCACAGTCAGCACAACTACAGCACAACAACTACAGCACAACTAAGAACTAACTCTCTGTGTGTTTATAAATGGAGGGCTGTGGAAGATCTTACCTTGCTACCTGGTTTAGCTGTCTTCTTCTTAAGTGGCCCGCTGCCCGTTCTGCTAAAATAACTACCTGACAGGCTGGAAGATAAAGAGCATATTTCATCAGACTTCACTTTAACAGATTTCACTCTGGATTCACTTTAACAGACTTCACTCTGGATTCACTTTAACAGACTTCACTCTGGATTCACTTTAACAGATTTCACTCTGG